>MU224906.1:960843-981621 GCA_018584345.1 Thuja plicata
ACATTCATAGTCATCACTACATCAGGGAAAACTGCTAGTCTATAAGGCATAGCCTCAATGGTACCAATTACAGGGACCTCTCTAGAATCCATAGCTCTACATCTCCCATAAGGTGTATCAACTTGTATCCCTATTGCCCTCATGATCTCAATTGGCATAACTGTATTAGAGGCTCCTGAATCAATCATACAATTCTTGAGCATTTTATCATTAATTATCACTGAAAGGAAAAATGGGTCAACAACTTTTGGAGAAGAAGTTGCATTAAAGAATATTTGAGGAATTTTAGATGTCAACACCTCTACTTCATTTCCCTTGGTAGTTGGCTTCTTAGAAACATCCACTGGACTCTGAACCTTTATTGTGGGTACACTGTGTAATAATGACATTACTTTTTCCTTATGTTCTTTGATCCTCATCATTTCTAGAAATGGAACCTTAACTGTCATCTGGGACAAACATTGACCCATATCTACTGGAGTGTATCTCATATCTGAATACTTTGATTTTTCAATAATAAAATCATTTTCTTCATTGTGTTCCTTTTGAACTAACTCTTTTAACTTTTTATTTTCTATCTTTTGAACAAGAACAATTTTTTCTTGTCTTTTCACATCTTCCTCTTGTACAACATTTGGCTCTATGGCTTTTGTAATAATCTTGACCTTATGTTTATTTACATTTTCACTAGGTCCTTCTTTTTTTTGAACATACTTATTCTCTATCTTATTTTCCTTTATAAAGACACCTGAAGGTTGGCTACCAGTACTACCTACCACCCTGATCCTCAAATGGTAGTTGCTTCTAGCTTTGTTCACTAAATCCGCAGTAATTCTAGCTTTCTCTTCATCTGAAGCTTTCCTTATGAGTGGAACATACTGACCATCTTGAGCATAACATCTTATACTATCATCAGTTTCATCATTTTCACTATTAGATAAGATCTGTTGATGATGATTCTCCACCCTCCTTTGTGAAACATAGGAATCATGATTTTCCTCTTCACTGTTTGAATCAATATCATGGCATGAATAAGTATTTGTCATACTATGATCACACTGTTCCCCCTCATCATTTTCCTGTTCCTCACTTCCCCTTAAATCCAAGGAAACAACACAAAAATTAGGGTTATGAGGGGCGTCACAAGCTTCACACCAAGTATCATCATTGCATAAATGGACAAAATTTCTATGAAGAGGGTCTGGAGTCTTGTTGCCTATTTTTTCCTTTTTAGGTGTAGTAACAGGCTTCCCATCTTTGAGCTGAGTTCCATACAGATGATTTTGCATTCTGTTCTGAGGATTGTAAGTAGTATTATAAGAAGGTCTATTATTCTGAGGAGCTCTATATTCTTTATATTTTGGTTCTTTCAGATTTCTCTTACTAAACCTTCAGTCATCCCTCCTATTTAAATTACCAGATACTCTTTTGTTCATTTCAATATTGACTGCTGTTTTATAAGCATCAGTAAGAGTTCTAGGGTTTTTATCTCTCAGAGAATATCCCATCTTGGAATCAAAAGCATTTAAATAAGTTTCTAGACATACCTCTTCATCTAGCTTTATCTTCTGAAATAGTTTGTGCATAGCTCTTTGAAACCTTGTGTTAAACTCAATAACCTCTTCATTGTAATTTTTCTTGTTATTATTGAACTCATTCAATAAAAATCCTTTATTTTTTTTGTCTCCATACTGATCTTTAAACAATTCAATCAACTCATCCATAGAAGCAACAGATCCATTAGCAAGGCTCCTAAACCATTCTCTTGCATCCTCAACTAAGGACTGAACAAATAATTTCATTAATACATCCTCATGGGTGATATTCAAGTCATCAACAAAATCAATGAATTTTCTTAAATGTGTTTCACAAGAAATAACATTATTACCTCCAAACTTTGGGAGATTTTCTCCTATATCACCCACATCTTTAGGAAAAGGCATTAGGGTATCCAGGGATACCAACAAAATCAAATTGTTTCTACCTTTCAGTATGCAGTGGTTTTGTTTGAAAGCTATCATCCTCCTTAGAAGTAGTAGCTTTTGTTTTAGAAGCTGTAATATTCTCTGGCCCAGTATGAGAATATTTTGAAGACTGCAAAAAATCTATTTTTTTCTTCATTTCAATTGTTGCAGCTTCCATTTGTGCCTTTTCTAACATTTTTTCCATGGTTTCTTTTTCAATTCTCAAATTTTCTAAGTCAATTTCTAATTTGGACATTTGTTCTATCAAAGGCTTCTAAAATTTAGGTTCTTGATCTCTATGTTCACTCATCTTTTGTTTACCCTTATTCATTTGTAAAGTAGAAACTTTATGAGTGAATGTTATTTCTTGGTCCTTCTGAGACCTCTCTGTATCTTTCATAGTTTGATGTTTTGAAGATCTTTTTCTATTGTTATCAACATCCTTATGATCATTCTTTTTATTTCTTATTTCTCTCTCCTTTTTCATTTGTTGAACTAGGGTGAGTTGTTTCAAAATTAACTTCTCTTCATTTGCTAGCATATCTGAAGGAGCATCTTCTAAATCTGAACTAGGTGTAGTAATCTCCTCTCTCTCATTTGAAGTAGAAGTGACTGTGGGTGTTTCTAATACTCTTTCAGTAGCCTCTTCATATTCTAAAGTATTTCCATCATGAGAATGCTGATTGGTATTCATATCTCTCCTGACATTAACCTCTTTACCTCTTAAAGGGGTTTCATCCATACTAACTTGATTTATCTTTTTCCTCCAAGACATTCCTATTATTGAGGATGATGGGATTCCCTCATGTAATACCCTTTCAAGATCAGTTCTTAGCCTTGATATAGTATTCATTCTGAAAGACATTTATTAATCTTGCACTAATCTCAGAGATTTTCCTTTTAGAGTTGCCACCCAATAACTTGAGATGAATACTTATCAAAGGCTAATTTAACAATAACCACCAGTATGATTTGTAAACAAGTTAAAATTTTAAGTTCCAGAGATTGATGACAACTTGAACTAGAGATATTCTGAAAATTCTTAACCAGACTTTAAAATCTCTATTCCCTAGCAGAGTCACCAATTTGTTAGGGATTTTTCTTGTATGAATCACAGTGCTTGAAATGACTACTTGAACACTATGCCTTCTAATACTGATTTTGATACAAGAAAAGCCTAATTTCTAAGGATTGGATAAGATCCTTCATCATTTTTAAGCTCCACAAATACTCAGGCATGTTTTACCTCTTTATGATTATTGATTACACAGTATATATTAATGTGGACACTGATTTGCTATGTATCTTTGTTAAACAAACTTATGAAACACCTTGCAAATGACCAATCATAACCAGATGCAAAACTTAACCATACAAACCATGGTTGCAAATATAGCATAAACCAGTGATACAAGGACTTTCATCCTTCTTCCTTTTGATTATAGGAGGGATAACCTAATGATTCACTCTCCAAGGAATCACTAAAATGGACATTGTCCTACTGACATGAGTCCTTATTGACTTTAGTTTGTTTGTTCTTAGTAACAGAAGTATTTTGATTGAAATAATTTTGAATAGTTTTGAAAACTTGGATGATGATAGATTATCAGACCAAAACCTAGATCAGTGCCTATCCTTTGGGTTATAGAGTCAATAAGCTAAAGTCTCATAGAAACAAAACAATGTAAGCTACCTTATAACCTACATGCAATTCAGATAAACTTCCTTACAAATTATCTAGTTACCTCCAGAATACTGTATCAAATCCTTGAATACTATTATGCTCCCTAAAACTACTCACAAAACTTAGTTCTTTATTTAAAAGAAACTTGTAAGTAATTAAATAGTTACCTTGTAACCAAAATTCTTCAGAATGCCTTGCAGACTTAAACATAAAAAAACATACACAAGAAATAAAGAGACAACAATAGAAAAGTGTAAAATTGCACCATATTTTATTGATATGATCCTGCTTTCATACATGAAAAAGCTTTGAAGCTTGAAACCACAGACACAAATTCAGAAAGTCTGATTTTGCAATATATTTCATCCTCTTTACAATTACAACCTTTTGCCTATTTAAAGGTCTTTAACCATCTTGGAATCCTTTTCTTTAGGATGCAAAAAGCTTCGGATGGTCTCATAAAACCTAACCCTAAAACTAAAGAAAAGATAAAAGAGGAGAAAGTCTGATATTATTTGTTCTTTACTTTTGCTGGTGCCTTCATTCTGACAATATTTATGGTGGCTGGTAACATTATGTCAAGCCCAGATGACCATGCTTATATGCTCACCTATACTTTCCTTTAGTAATAACTGACTTCTTTATACTCAATAGTGAGGCGCCAAGTGTTCACCTTCATTCATCATCCAAGATTTCTTCCTCTATAGCGGGCTTATTTTTCTTGGGCCTAGTGATCAGTTCCCATGGTGTCACTTCATCATCTGTTGGCCACTTGAAGTCTTGAGTGCCCTACACTTGTGCCTTTTGCCTCTCCCATCTAACATCAATGATGTTCTTAACATCCAAAAGAAACTTATTAATGTCAGTCTCTGCCTTGAATGCCTCATCTAATATCTTATTAAATCCCTCAATGTCCAAATCTGATCCCAAAATAAATGCCTCATTATTAGGCATTTTGTTGTCAAACTCATTCCTCCAGGCATCTAAAGCCTTTACCTGATCATATTCTCCTCTTAGGGAGTGAACAAATCTATTAAAATCTATAGAAAAGAGGCTCAATTTAACTTCTATTTGATTCAATTTTCCCTTGAAGAATGAGAGAGCAACATTAACCTTTTTGATCACATCTTCCACCTCTATCACCATCTCTGGAAAATCTGATCTTAGGGTTTGCAAAGATGCAAGATTTTTAAACAATTGCACCTTGGTAGACCATTTGGTAAAATAGGGGTTTAATATAGCAAGATACCACATGAACTCAGCATGCAAATTTGGAAATTTATTATAGGCATTAAGGACAACATCAGTGTTATCCTTCAAGACTTCAATCTTATGTTGTGGAATTCCCTTAAATGCATTCAAGGCAATTTCATTCTTCTTTTGTCCTATATCCTCCTTCTCAAATACTTCTTCTGCTTTTGCCTTATCTTCAATTTGCAAAGGTGGTTGTGGAGGTACATACACTACCTCAGGTTTTTCTTCTAATTCCTTTAATAGATTTGCAATCACCTGATCTTGCTGATGTATCTTGATGTGGCACAATTCTTGGTCTTTGGCCAATGCACTAGTCTCCTCTATCAACATGCTACACTTGTCAGACAACTGTTTTGTCTTGTCCTCATTCAAGTATGCCCAATGTGTCATGATCTGGGATATTTCCAAATCCCCTGTATTCTGTACTGACTAGGCCATTTTATTGCCTATAATGTTTTATTGAATGTTTACCAGCTGAGGCTTCTGGTCATTAGCGCAAAGGCTCCACATTGCAAAAGCTTGAGATTTTGGGATATACCCAAATCCTTTAATCATGTCCCCCATTTTCATCTCACTTGACATCTTCAAATTTGGCTACTTTTGTATTTGATCAATTATGAAGGTAGAAGCCAAATCCCAACCCTCAGCAAGCAATATGCCACTGTCCAATACCATTTTTTTGGCTTCATCAGGTGAGATGTCCTCACTATCTGGGTCATATGATTGTAGGGCCACTAGGGCCTCATTTGTCACTTTCTCCTCCCAATCAACAGTTAACTGAGCTCTAATTTTCTCCTTTTTATACTACCTTAGGAAGTATTTAAACTCCTTAGTCTTGTTGAAATTATCATCATTTAGAAACTGTTGTTGATGTATCAAAATTTCATCAACACAAGCCTTAAGGGGTAATTCAACATTCTCCTCCATATCAGGTTGCTTTTTCTTGCCCTCCCTAATCAATTTTATTAGGTTATGGTCATATAACCTATTTCCAGGCACTAGGATACTTGCTTTATCCTTTTTCTTTTCTTGCCTTCCAATTGAAGGCTAGCCTATTTCAATATTTTTCCTTTTAGCTAAAGGCTCCTCTACATCATCAGGTTGTGTGGCCACTGTTAAGTCAACAATGTGGCCCTCAGCTCCTTGCAACTGTGGTATCTCAACAACATCCTGCTGAGGTTGAACATATCTAGTAGGATGGGCATAGTCACTGTCACTACTACTATCATACTTAGATTCTGAATGATCTGGCCCTTGGTCACCTTTCTTATCAAGAACAATCTCCAGTTGTTTAGTAAGCACATAATAATTATCAATCATGGCTTTTATTCTGTCAAGATATGGCAGATTAGGGTAAAAACTTCCAAAAGTTAACCCATTTCTTTTTATTTGTCTTTCAAGGTTCAGCAACTCCTGAATCCTTGTTCTCCTTGTCTTGATCTCATCTTCTTCAAGAATATTCCTTGTTGCATCCTCCTCAATACATTCACAATGCACATTTGTAATGGGAATTGTGGGAGTATATAATTTCCTGACTCCTGCCATGAATCCTTCAGGATCAATGTATCTATATGAGGCTGTCCCCATTCTACAACTTTCCAACCACTGGCTGACTAAATCAATGGCACCTTTGCCAATAGTGAAATCAGAAATTCTGAATTGTCTAGGGGTTAAGGTCCCCTTCCTGTGTGACGCAAAGTGCTCATTATCTGTTAACAACAACTGCCATATAAATTCCATGGTAGCAACTCTTGCAGGCACATGGTAAGGCAAGACATGAGGTGGATGTATACATCCATATACCCTTATTATGGTATAGTTCTCTTCTAAGAAGAAATCTCCCCAATTATGGTCTCCCTCCCATTTATCCAAGTATTCACTAGGCCTTAGTAGTTGCATAACCTTAATTGGGACCCTTGTCCTGCTGATGCCTAGGCTCTGTACTATTGGATACACAATCCAATTCTTAAATGCACAGTAATCAAAATCCCTAGATGTATAATTCCAAATCTTTATCCAGAACTAGATATGATCAGGTCTATCTTGATAAAACCTCTGAGGGGTCAAATTACTTACATCCATCATCAAAAAATTATAATGCAACAAGAGATGCATGAGGATGGAGTAGTGTAAGAACTTGGGCTCTTTCTCCTTAGGATTCTCCATTTTCTTCTTAGTTTCTATAAATCCCTCATGCTTCTTGTCAATGATATATTGTATATAGTCATAGCTGGTGCTAGAATGCACCTCTTGTAAATCTATCACCATCATCAATATCCTGGCATTAATCTTATCTGCTTCCCCATCTATCCGTAGCACTCTACACAGGGCATAGGCAATGTATTTAATGTAGAAATGTAGGTCCTTAAACTAATAAGGGCTTCCCCAGACATAGGACCAAGATGGTTTCTCACCTCCTTGAACATGTGTTTCTGCAATGTTTCCCTAGCAATACTAGGCTTCAAATTGTACCTTGCTTCATGCTTAGTGATATCAATTCTGGTGGACATAGTGCTATACAAACCAAAGGCTTGCATAAATGAATTTCTATTTAGGATGAGCAAGGCAGTGCCATCATTCCTCTTAATTGTCTTAGACAAGACATCATGATGACTGGCGAGGCCTAAGAACAAATCTACATCTATGTAGACATCAGGAACTATCAATCTAGCCAAACCACAGGCCCAAGGGTTTGATAATGGGATGGGTTTATCAGAATTTTTATAAAAGTAGTTAAAAAGGGAAAAACCCTTTGTCCCCAGAGTATCAGCATCATTGATATTGTAGTAGTCATCAATAAGTAGGTTAGCATTTTCTCTCCTGTTCTGAGTTGAACTCGACAACAATCTGAGGAATTCATCAGAGTAATTCCATTTCCTTTTAGTCTCTTGATCTGCATCTTCACTTCTCCCATTGGTAGAAGCCACACTGACTACTTTTCTCATGTTTGCTATATTTGAATCCCTTCTTTACTGATATTCAAACAAATCTCTTTACAAGACTCACTTTACTCCTATGTGCACAATTCTAATAAATTCAAAGCCTTTTAGTCAATGGAAAACAGTGCAACTTGTCTAATTTCTTCTCTCTTCTCAGAATACCTAGCACTTCTTCATTCTGAAATTCTGAAAGCAAGGTAAGATGAAATGAACCCTCAATCAGCTCTTTATGGTAATTGTTTGAAGTACATGCCTCATCATTTGAAATTCATCAATTCATGTCTTCAATTCAGCATGCCATGGAATTAATTGAAAACCTAGCTGTAGCCCATGAGTGTGACAGGAAATCAAATTCATATATGTGCAAAACTTTATAAAATTCAAATGTGATGACATGTTTCACTATGATTGGCTCTCTATCATACATCTCAGCTACCCCTTTTACACAGTAATCAATATCCAAGCTTATCATTGGATGCTGAATGATTCATGTTGTTATGTCAGACATTGCCGCCTTTTCTTATGAATTCATATTTAGTGACTACATGACTATGTATAGTCTCCTTGTTTCTGACCCAAGTCTTTAACCCTTGATTTTTCTAGAGATCTAGCGACTATGTCATTTTCTCTGTCTTAGTTAACCACAGTTTACTTCTGGCGATCACGTGACTATGTAAATCAAAGTCACTAGAAGAAAATTTTAACTCATGTTTTACTCAGAGACTCCACGATTGACCATTACTCTTAGCTTTTACAGCTATCTCCATGTCTCTGAATGCTTGCTTTTCTTTACGAGACCTCACGACTACCTTTAGTCGCTTAATCGCTGAAAATAAATGTTAAGTGACTTAGCTTTTAGAGACAATGCGACAAGCCTTTTACCCTTCGGCTCATCTGGCGACCATGTGACATACCCTTATTTCTGAGTTTCCAATACCTTTTCCTTTGGGACCTTTTATTTAGAGACTTCATGACCACCGTAGGATCTCTAAATCATTACATCTAACGGTTCCTGCTAAATCATAGAGTAATATATCATACCCTTAAATTCTCTAGAGACTACGCGACAACAAAGGCCTTTATATTTAGTCTCTTAATCGCTGAATAGTCTTTTTCCATTTGGATACCATGCCATTTATCACTCATCTCTACATTGCTGAATGGAAAGCTGACTCAGCATTTTAATCTAGCGACAACTCGACTGTGTTTTATGTCAAACTGCATACGGTTAGTCACAAAGTCTCAGCCATTTTCACTTAACCGCCATTCTTTCTGGAGACTACGTGACATGAACTTTGTACTACTTACTTAACTACAAACCAATCTAGCAAATACGCGACACAAAGAAATTTCCAAGTCTCATGATGAACCACTAACTGCTGATCTTTTCTCATGACAATGCGACTTATCTGTGGGCCCTTTCACAAACTGTTGACTTGTTTCCTCATTCAGCAACCACGCTACATGAAGATCTTTGCCAAGTCTCTTAAGGCTAAAGGGATATTCCAATTCTTTTAGAGACATCCTGACATAAGCTAATCGCCAAGTCTCAAGGATAAAAGGAATATACCATCCAGATCACGCGACTAGGCGACCAAGCTTTTCAACACATGACTTAAGTGAACTCAAAAAAGTAGTGCCAAAATAGAAGTGAGATAAACATCTAAGGGTTTTTTCAAATTTTCCTAATAAACAAGACCTAGGGTTTTGAGGCTTTGCAATTTTACATGGGTTCTGGCCTGAAAACCTGAAGATTTCAATAGGGAAATGACAAATAAACTGAGAGACTTCTATTTTTAGGCAAGAAACAAGTATGAGGACCATAAAAATTTGGCAAAGAGACTAGAACTGGAAATACAACCAACAAGGTTGATGATCTTTGGATGGCTTCCCATGTGTCCTTGGAGATGTAGGTAAATCAAATAGGGAAACAAAATATTCCCCTACCCCTTTTGAGTTAAGTTTGCATTGTTTTTCAAATTGATTCATTAGGTTACTCATCTTCTCATAATGATATTTCTTAGTTTGTTCTCTCTCCTCCTTAGTGGGTTTCTAAGTTTCCATTCTCAATGTTGAATTATGAATTGAATTATCCTTTGAATTTGAACCCTCATAACTCATCTTTTCTTTTCCCTTAGTTGATGTAGATGAGTTAGTTTGAATAGGGTTAGAAGTGGATGTAACATTTGATGTTGGTTTTGGACTTTCCTCTTTAGCTTCTTCCATGGTAATATCAGGGATGACTCTTTCCCTATTATGAGGAATATACAATTCATGATTTGGCTTTAAAGAATTGCAATATTGGAAATGATTTGAATCTCCTCCAATCATAATCGCTTCCCCCATGTATGGAAATTTTATGCATTGGTGATATGTGGAAGGTACCGCTTGCATTTCATGTATCCAAGGCCTTCCTAACAAGATGTTGTAGGTTAATTTCATATGAAGCACTTGACATATGGTAGCCTTTTTAATAAGTCCCACTTGAATTGGTAGAATGATCATACCCTTTGAAGATCTTTCCTCCTCATCATAAGCCTTAATAGTGATTTGCTTCTTTGGATCAATTAAAGACTTGGATAACCCTAATGACTTTACAAGGTTTAAAGTGCAAATATTAAGACTAGCCCCACCATCTATGATAACTCTCTTGACCCTATGTCTTTGCATTAATACCTCTATATGTAAGGGTAAGTTTTGAGGATGCGTGATAGACATGTCATCTTGCTCTGAAAAGGAAAGATAATGAGGGGCTATGAGATGCCCTACCATGTTCTAAAATTTTTTTTCCTCCAAGTTTATAGGAACCGTGGTCTCACACAAGGCTTTTTCCAGGATCTCCTTGTGGTTAGGAGATAATTTCAATAACTCCAAAATTGATATTTGTGCTGGAGTTTTTTGTAATTGATCCACTAAGCTATAAGGCTTTATTGTGGGTGATGTTTGTTTAGCCAAAATGGTTGGTGTTTTAGGGCCAATAGTAATAGGAGTACCTCCTTGTAGAGTAACCTTTGAGGCTTTCCCCCTTGTGATGACATTAGAAAACCCTTGAATAGGTTGATCTTTGATCACAATAATATTTATGGTATTGTCATAAGTATGAGCAAAGTTAACATTATGATTGCCTCTTGTATTATTCGCACTGTTTCCTCCATTGTTTGATTTGGAAGATTCTCCCTTTTCATGTTTATAGAAATGAGTTTTAAAGGCTATGTGATCTTCATTATTTTGAGGACCCTCCACTTTTATTACACCATTGTCTATGAGATCTTGTACCACATGTTTGAGACGCAAGAAATCATTGGTCTTATGTCCCCTATTTCGATGATAGTCATGTTATCCTAATTTGTAGCATGCATCAAAAAATTCATAAACAGGAAATATTGAATTTTTAGGAAAAGTCCTTTTAATAGTATCCTTCAAGTATTATTAATAATCATTTTTGTAATTAAATTCATAACAAAAGATGTCATTTTGTACTCTAAAAGTTGATCATGTTTCAAGAATTTTCAAATTACAATTTGATCAATTACATTGTACATTCAAGCTAAATGAATTATACAAATGTTGCTTCATCTTTCTTTATCAAATCAATAGTACATTGCAGGATAAAGCATAATTGAAAGTATGGAGTAGGGTCCCATGCATTGCCTTGTAGTAATTATTTCTTGCATTGTCTTCAGGTTGCTTTAGGTCCTAGGTCTTCAAAGTCCACCATCATCTGCATTTAGGTCTTTTAGGGTTTCCCTGCATCATAAAAGAGGAAGTGTTAGATCCAATTGGATCTAAGAAATACAAGGGACAAAAAACAACATATAATCAATTCTCTTCAAAACTGCATATCAGTCTTCTAAAATAAATATAATGAGAAGAACATTCATTAAGAATATCTAAATAATAGTATTAAAGGGACTTGTTCTAAACACGAAACCTTTTACTATTTATGACCATTTTGATGCATGTTATTCTTCAAATCAGATATCTAAATGAAAGGGACTTGATATTATCATTTGAGAAACCTTTTTCATGATTAGGTCAACCTATGAGTTCATCAAATAAAACAAATCAACCAGTATTCATGAATGAATGTGTTCTTGCATTCACTCACAAACACTAATTGGTGCATGTCATTTGATGACCTAATAAATTGAATGTTACTGTGTGTGCAAATGAACAGACATGCATGACTGAATGCAGGAAACAAAAGAAAATAATCTAGTGGATGTCACAATCCCATGCTCGAACTTCACTATTTTAGACAGAAGGATGATTATTATTTTGAAAGGGTTACTGTTCACACACACTGGAAGATCACAATTGAAGACACGTGAAGGAATCAAAGAGGCTACAAGAAAAGACATGAACAGAGTAAAATGATTAATTGCAGAATTGAAAGATTCTAGTATATTCAAACTATTATGCAAGTATTCCAAACTTTGAAAAGGTTTTGTTACAGTAAGTACTTTTTTACATTCATCGGATTGTTATACGTTGATTGAAGTTCACTTAGAAAGTCTAAGTTGAAATGTCATATACAGAGATTATGCATAATAAAAGAATGCTAACATAATCTAAGCATGAAGCAGAGAATGTGAGGATTGCAAAAATGGAAAGAGATTAACAATTCCAAATCAACATGAAATAAAGTATTACAAGACATTCAGAAGCTGCATTTGAAATGATTATGCTTGAACATGATATAATACTACAACTGAATAATGTGTTCAGGTCACCTGTTAAGACAATATTCTTTGTAAAGTCTACATCTCATATAGATGTTTTGCACACTATTGATGACAAGAATAGAGCATGTTTTATTAACAAGATGAAGGTATGCAAATGACAGTTTACAGTTTTCAAATTAAAATCCATGGGAGTCACGAGCCCGTGCTCATACCCTATGGGTTTTTCTGTCATATGTGTTCCAAAAGGCAAACTATATTTTCATGCATAAAGTATAGTATTATATGTTATGCATATGATGCTCAATAAATGGAGATGACTGATAAATTAACATGTTTTTAAACATATGATTACGGTTAGTTTTTTTGAAAAAACTTGTTGGTGTTCATGTCTAGCATTGGAAAAACACAATGATAAAGCATCATTCAGCATAAAATTTCTGTTATACCTTGCTACATATTGGTGACCAACAATAGTAGTGTATGATGTGTTCACACAAAAATGATAGGAGAATTTCTTTATGTAGAGTGTACATCTCAGACTGAGGTTTTAAACAAAATATATGCATTCATGTTAATGATACTGGGTAAGTATCGATGATAATCACTTTTTCCAGATTAGGGTTTCAATTTAAAATCCATAAGAGTCATGAGTCCATGCTTGAACCCCATGGATTTTTCTGGTTACAATGTTCCAGAATGTAAATA
This sequence comes from Thuja plicata, assembly GCA_018584345.1. NCBI lineage: Eukaryota > Viridiplantae > Streptophyta > Pinopsida > Cupressales > Cupressaceae > Thuja > Thuja plicata. The sequence continues at coordinate 974,075 of MU224906.1, forward strand.
GCATGTTCAACAAAAGTATATTCAAACTATTATGCATATATGCTCCAGAATATCCACCGATGTGTTTTTAAACATATATTGTAACTTGTTTGTGTTTCTTCTCAAAATAGCAAGGTATCATCTCACAGAAACATGACTATGCTTACTACATAGTGGCAACTATCATAAAACAGTAATGGTTTTTTATTTTAAAACATTAAACAGCAGTAAATTTCATGGTGCACCCACAGTCGACATCAAGCAAAGAGTACCAACACCAAAACTTCTTCAAACATTACAAGCAGTGAAGATAATTGGTGCAGTAAACAGTTGAATGCAATGGATGGAAATAACTTATCTGAATGTGCGGTGTGGAGTATATCTCCATATCTTCATGAGTAAAGCCACATCTTTCAAAGTGCTGTAGAATGTCATGTTTTTTAGAAAAACCCACATGGTGGTCGAGATCAAACATATCATAAATTGGTCTGTTGTCCATGTGTTCGAAGAGTGAAGTGAGAAGTCAAACAATGGTGAACTTATTTTTTCATACATCAAGCTGGGAGTTGAGAAGGAAGCTATCGCGAAGAAGACAAGCAGTGGTGGGGTTGCTAGTTACACAGCGAGCTGGGGATAAGTCTGGAGTTGTGGCTGAGACATCCCCAGTTCAGAGTTAAAGACTGCGGGTTCTTGTCTCAATCACAACTCAAGACCATTCCAAAACCGTAGTGGTTATCACACCAGTGGAACATTGTAGTGTCATCACAAAACAAACAAGAACTCTTTAGTTCTTTTTTTAAAACAAACCGAAGTTCAAAGACCAGAATAAAGATGCATCAACTAAACTGCAAGTTCATTGATCAACGCCATATATCATGGCACAATATCCTCGGTGTTTATAAGCTTTAAACAAAATACAAAGGCAAACTTACAGTTGGGGCTCAAGTTTGAGAAAGATGAGGATTAAAAGTTGTGGCCTTCACTGAAGAATGAAACTACAGTTGCATTGATTGTGTAGACAACGTTTCACTCATAAAATCTAAGTTTTTCTTGCAACATGGCAGATTTCACAACTAATTTCATGGTTTCCTTGTGACATGGTAGCAACACAGTGAAAACACAAAACCCTAAAGATGCAAATGAGGCCGATGAATGCAATGATTTGTATTTTACTAACTTTTGAGTTCCATTGTCAGTTGGAGTAAATGTGATGTCAGTGACAGTGCATCGACATTCCTTCAGAATTGCCACCTTGGTACTTTAAGTGCCATGACAACTACAAAACATCTCTTCGATGAAGATAGTCATGTCTAGACAACACATCCAAACAAACCACAGTTACCTCCCAATGCTTGGTTGTGGTTTCAATAGCAAAGGTGGAGTTAAGTGCTGATATGATTAGGGTTTTATAAACTTTGCAAAGTTTGAAAGTTGGTTTTTTGAAAACCTTTCTTTTCATTCGAATCCCATGTATCTGTATAGATGTAATTACAATGTTGGTGATTAGGGGTTTAGTTTTAAAATACTAAAACTTAGGGATTGGTTTTAATTTTGTTAAAACCCTATAGTTGTGGAGAGGATTTTTGGAGGGAAGGAGTATTTTGAATAAGCCATGTTGGCTATTTAGGGGAGTTTCTTAGTTTTTTGTTAAGGGAGTCAAATTGGGAGGAGAATTAGCATTAGTGAATTTTGAATTCCTATTGTTGTGGATCCATTTCTTTTGTATTCCATTGTAGTTGCATGTGTGTGATTTCATTGTTGTGCAAGAGAATTTTTATCATTCCTTGGCATTATTCTGGAATCTATGTATGTAGTCTACACACAGATTTTTGAAGAAGAACACAATTGCCTTATTTTCATATATCTCTTGTTGAGGTCATTGCTCATATTCCCTTTTCAATTTTCTGGATATAAGAGTAATTTTTTTTTTGCAAATATATTCTAGTGAATTACACCAATTCCTATTCTATACTGCAGAAATATAACACTTTTGTGGAATGTGCATGTTGTTAATGAAAGAAGTTTTACTTGTGGTCAAAACCCTAGTTATCCCCTTTCAATTAGCCTATGTATTGATCAGTGAATGATAATCCAAAGATCCACTAGAATATGATAAGTATTGGTTAGTATGAAACTTTGTAAGAAGTCTGAATATCTTGGTGTATCACCTTTCTATTATGCAAGTTCAGTTACAAATCCCTTTTTCCTTTTTCCCAATTCAGTTTTCAATCAGGAAGTGATATACCATATTTTATTGGAACTGACCTAGAATCTGGAGATTCCTCTTTATCCATAGTCTATGCACAACTAGGAGAGGTTTCCATTGTTAGGATGGAATTTTTGTGTAGCCCTAATGCCTGAGTTAGGGTGACAATTCTAAGCCTGAACAGTTTCTGGCATGCCCGGTGGGACAATGAATTGCTTCTCAGTTATGAGGTACTAGTTTTATGAAAGATTGTAGCTTCTAGTGTGGATTTTAATGAGGAGAACACCCACAAGATCAAACAAGCAAGGATTTGTATACCAGGAGTTACAATCAAGAAAAAGAGGGGGAAGATCATCCAGAGGTGCAAGATCATCACAAGATACAAGAGGTACCTTATTGAATAAAAATTTCTCTACTTTTGATAATCCCATTTTTGAAGATCAAGCTGTGAATTTAGAAGAACTTGAGGTTATTTTTGAAGAGATCAGTCATCCTAGAGATCCAAGTGTTCCTACTCATTCTGAATCATAATTTCCAAGCATTGAAGATTTTTCTATAGATAATTCTATTTTTGGAGCTTCTACAAGTGTTACTGCAGCAAATCTCCAGAATTTGAAAATTTATCAAAGGAAGGCAGTTCAGCATATTCAACCTCCTATTATATTTGTTGTTCAGCAAGAGATACCACTAGCTGTAGGAATGACAAGAAATCTGCCCTTTGGTCCTTTTAATCAAGGTAGTCCTCTCAACATAGCAAATCACACCAACATACCTGTGGCTGCCTTGAAAGGGTTGCCAACATTCACCGGAGAAGGTCAAGTGATAGCTATTGAGCACATTAGAGATATTGCATCTCTTTGCAATGTCCATCATGTCACTGAGGAAGATGTGGCTTTGAAGCTATTGGCTACATCATTAAAAGGTAAAGCTCTTGATTGGTTTAGAAACCTTCTAGTGAATTCAATTGCTACTTGGGATGTTTTGGGAGAAAGGATTTCTAAGTTTTTTGAAGATAAATCTGACAATTTGTCTTTAGTGGAGCAATTAACTACTATCAAAAGAGCTCCACAAGAAGAGCTAAGTGATTTTAATCTTAGATTTTAGAAGATGTGGACTAGAATCCCTTCCACGGTAAGACCCTCTGTAGAATATGCTTTTCTATACTTTCTCAAAAGCTTGAATAGTGATATTTCAGTAGTAATCCAATCTATGGGGGGAAATTATTTACCTCAAGCCTATGATATTGCAATTAGAGCAGAGAATAGTCTCATTCAAGCAGGGAAGATAGCTTCTAGGCCACCTATGCCTTACTTTCCCAATATCTAGCCCATTATGCCATTGATTACTCCACCATTAGCTTCATTGTCATCTTACAAAAATGAAGAAATCATGCCTTTGGTCCCTCCTAGTGAATTGGAAAGTATAAAAAATAGCCAGCAAAAGATTGAGAGCTTGCTACAAACTTTTGGGAATGAATTAGTAAACTTGAAAAGATAGTAGAGCCACCCCGTAGCCCATACTCAAAATCAATTTGCTAGTTCTTCATCTCAGTAGCCTAGTCACCCTAGTTATCAAGGCAATAAGCAGCAATATCAAGGGAATAATAATGCAAATTGGCAAAACTGGAGCCAAAGACCTTATAGGCCTTATAATCCTACACCTCCTAATGCTATTAGAGATATTGTTCCCAGTCAAAATAACCTAGCAACATATTATGAATGGTTCTTTCCTTGTAGTGAACCTCATAATTAGTCCAAGTGTACTAATGGAGTGCTGAATCAAGCCCTAATGGTTCAAAGTGTGATTGATTCACAACCTATTGTGTCCACTGAGGGGACTCAACAACATTCTGATATACCTACACCTGATACTACATTCCTCAATTGGCAAGAGGAAGAGTTGTGTGGAGTGAATGGTGATTCATCCATATCAGCAAACACCAGAGCCAAGAAAAGAGCCCTATAATCAGAGCAATCAACTGGAGGGATTGATGGTACAAGTCAATCAACACACATTCCACAAGTCTCTATTCTAAAGGGAAGCTCTACTCACACCAACAAACAAACACAACATCAAAAGAAGATAGACCAGCACATCAGTAAATCATCTCAGAAGGTACAGTTGGCTATCTCTTTTAATATTGTTGATAATATGAAGAAGATGAACATTTCTATTTCCATGTGGGATTCATTAGCTATTCTAGGACAAGTTGATTAATTGAAAGAGGAGTTATCTAAAGAAATGGTAGTTTCACCTCAAGAGATACATCAATCTCCAAGGATGATCTTGGCTAATTAAGAATCTTCAGTGGTTCATGATGAAGTTGAGAAGAAGATTGGTAAAGTACAATAGCAAGTGTCACAAGAGAATAAAAATGCTATAGAATAAAAACAACCAGCAGTGCCAGTCAAAATAAAACTAGCAAATGTGCAGAAAGTGACAGAAAAGGGAGGTAAGAAATATGCAAATATTAAGCCTCCTCCTTTCTATGTTTCTTTGATCATTGGAAACAAATTAGTGCATAATTGTATGGTTGATAGTGGTGCAACTAGCACTATCATGCCAAAGAGCATAGCTGATGTGTTAGATTTGAAGTATGAACCTCTTGAGAAAGGAGTTGTTCAACTTGATGGTTCTTCAGTCAAAACTGTTGGAGTTGTTAAAAGTGCAAGTTTAACTTTACACGCATGTCCAAACTTCTCTATTTCTCAAGATATTTTTATCATAGATCTACCACCTTACTTTGCTTTATGTTTATCAAGAGATTTCACAGCCAAGATAGATGGATACTTCTCATCAGATTGGTCTCACTTATATTTTAGAACTAGGTACGATGCTAAGGTGACCATTAAATCTAAATTATGGGCCAAAGATCATATAGAGCCCTACAACCCTAGCCCCATAAATGGAAGTTGTGTGATCATGGATCCATAAGAGATCAATGAGAGTGCATCTTATAGCACCCAAACTGAAAAATATCCTAATATTGTTCTTGATGAATGGGCAGCTAGAAATGACCAAGACATGAACATATATGATGCTAGTTTTGGTAATTATATGATGATAGAGTCTGATTTGGTTGTGCCTAATCTAGTTAAAGATCAATGTTCTAAATCTAAGTTATCTAAGTAGCTATGGGATTTATATTTTGATGCGTCTAAGAACAAGGATGGTATTGGTGCAGGAGTTATGTTGATATCACCTCAAGGTGATAGATTTTATGCTGCTTATCAGTTATCTTTTCCATGTTCTAAAAATATAGTAGAATATGAAAGCTTGATCCAAGGCTTGGAGTGGGCTAGGAAAAGAGGAATCAAATGTTTAAGAGAATTTGGGGATAGTGAGTTAATAGTGAGATAGGTAAGAGGAATCAATGCTCTTAAGAATGATCTCCTAAAGCTGTACAAGTCAAGAGTATTTGATATATTGACAGATTTTGCTGCCTTTAATATCATTTCTATTCCTAGAAGGAGAAACATACATGCAAATAGATTGGCTGGTATTGGTACATATTGGTGACCAACAACAGTAGTGTATGATGTGTTCACACAAAAATGACAGGAGAATTTCTTTATGCAGAGTGTACATCTCAGAATGAGGTTTTAAACAAAAGATATGCATTCATGTTAATGATACTGGGCAAGTATCGATGATAATCACTGTTTCCAGATTAGGGTTTCAATTTAAAATCCATGGGAGTCACGAGATCATGCTTGAACCCCATGGGTTTTTCTGGTTACAATGTTCCATAATGTAAACAACATGTTCAACAAAAGTATATTCAAACTATTATGCATATATGCTCCAGAATATCCACTGATGTGTTTTTAAACATATATTGTAACTTGTTTGTGTTTCTTCTCAAAATAGTGAGGTATCATCTCACAGAAACATGACTATGCTTACTACATAGTGGAAACTATCATACAATAGTAATGGGTTTTATTTAAAACATTAAACAGTGTAAATTTCATGGTGCACCCACAATCGACATCAAGCAAAGAGTACCAACACCAAAACTTCTTCAAACATTACAAGCAGTGAAGATAATTGGTGCTGTAAATAGTTGAATGCAATGGATGGAAATAATTTATCTGAATGTGTGGTGTGGAATATATCTCGATATCTTCATGAGTAAAGCCACATCTTTCAAAGTGCTGTGGAATGTCATGTTTTTCAAAAAAACCCACATGGTGGTCGAGATCAAAAATATCATAAATTGGTCTATTGTCCGTGTGTTCGAAGAGTGAAGTGAGAAGTCAAACAATGGTGAACTTATTTTGTCATACATCAAGCTGGGAGTTGAGAAGGAAGCTATTGCAAAGAAGACAAGCAGTGGTGGGGTTGCTAGTTACACAACGAGCTAGGGATAAGTCTAGAGCTGTGGCTGAGACATCCCCAGTTCAGAGTTAAAGACTGCGGGTTCTTGTCTCAATCATAGCTCAAGACCATGCCAAAACTGTAGTGGTTATCACACTATAGTGTCATCACAAAACAAACAAGAACTCTTTAGTTCTTTATTTTAAACAAACCAAAGTTCAAAGACTAGAATAAAGATGCATCAACTAAACTGCAAGTTCATTGATCAATGCCATATATCATGGCACAATATCCTCGGTGTTTATAAGCTTTAAACAAAATACAAAGGCAAACTTACAGTTGGGGCTCGAGTTTGAGCAAGATGAGGATTAAAATCCGTGGCCTTCACTAAAGAATGAAACTACAGTTGCATTGACTGTGTAGACAACGTTTCACTCATAAACTCTAATTTTTTCTTGCAACATGGCAGATTTCACAACTGATTTCATGGTTTCCTTGTGACATGGTGGCAACATAGTGAAAAAACAAAACCCTAAAGATGAAAATGAGGCCGATGAATACAATGCTTTGTATTTTACTAACTTTTGAGTTCCATTTTCAGTTGGAGTAAATGCGATGTCAGTGACAGTGCATCGACATTCCTTCAGAATTGCCACCTTGGTACTTTAAGTGCCACGAAAACTGCAAAACATCTCTTTGATGAAGATAGTCATGTCTAGACAACACATCCAAACAAACCACAGTTACCTCCCAATGCTCAGCTGTGGTGTCAACAGAAAAGGTGGAGTTAAGTGCCGATATGATTAGGGTTTTATAAACTTTTCAAAGTTTGAAAGTCAATTTTTTGAAAACCTTTCTTTTCATTTGAATCCCATGTATCCAAATAGATGTAATTACAATGTTGGTGATTAGGGGTTTAGTTTTAAAAGACTAAAACTTAGGGATTGGTTTTAATTTTGTTAAAACCCTATAGTTGTGGAGAGGATTTTTGGAGGGAAGGAGTATTTCGAATAAGCCATGTTGGCTATTTAGGGGAGTTTCT
>MU224906.1:981671-1009591 GCA_018584345.1 Thuja plicata
GGAGAGGATTTTTGGAGGGAAGGAGTATTTCGAATAAGCCATGTTGGCTATTTAGGGGAGTTTCTTAGTTTTTTGTTAAGGGAGTCAAATTGGGAGGAGAATTAGCATTAGTGAATTTTGAATTCCTTTTGTTGTGGATCCATTTCTTTTGTATTCCATTGTAGTTACATGTGTGTGATTTCATTGTTGTGCAAGAGAATTTTTATCATTCCTTGGCATTATATTGGAATCCATGTATGTAGTCTACACATAGATTTTTGAAGAACATAATTGCCTTATTTTCATATATCTCTTGTTGAGGTCATTGCTCATATTCCCTTTTCAATTTTCTGCATATAATAGTAATTTTTTTTTTTCAAATATATTCTAGTGAATTACACCAATTCCTATTCTATACTGCAGAAATATAAGCCTTTTGTGGAATGTGCATGTTGTTAATGAAAGAAGTTTTACTTGTGGTCAAAACCCTAGTTATCCCCTTTCAATTAGCCTATGTATTGATCAGTGAATGATAATCCAAAGATCAACCAGAATATGATAAGTATTGGTTAGTTTGAAACTTTGTAAGAAGTCTGAATATCTTGGTGTATCACCTTTCTATTATGCAAGTTCAGTTACAAATCCCTTTTTCCTTTTTCCCAATTCAGTTTTCAATCAAGAAGTGATATACCATATTTTATTGGAACCGGCCTAGAATCTAGAGATTCCTCTTCATCCATAGTCTACCCACAGCTAGGAGAGGTTTCCATTGTTAGGATGGAATTGTTGTGTAGCCCTAATGCCTGAGTTAGGGTGACAATTCTAAGCCTGAACAAGTCACAATGATTATTCTCATTCCACCAGTTTGGCTTGATGTGAGGTTCGCATGGTTGAGCCTTTGGTAGGTCAATAAGTTTATTTGCAATAAGTGTCCTTAATGCATTCTCAAATGTTTCACCCAAGTTAGTGAATTTCCTTTTGGGTGTAGGTGCAAAGAAAGGTTTAGGCTTGGGAGTCCCTTGATTATTCCCAAAGTTGTTATTAGTGTTTTTGTTGAAGCGTACTTTGGGTGCCTGATTCACATTATTGGCTTGAGCTGAGTTTTGAGTGAGATTGAAAGGGATAGAATTTTAAGTGTTAGCCTCTACCACTCCATCATTAACCACTCCTTTATTATTTTTATTCTTCATCCAATATCAGTTGTTGTTGTTGGAATCTCAATTTTGATTTTTGTTGGAGGTAGTGTTGTTGTTGTTATTCTTGTTATCTTTGTAAAGTTTAATTTCTCCACTTTTCATCAATACCTCTTCTGTTGTCACCCCATTCTCAATTAGGTCTTGGAATGACCTAGGAAATTGTAACATTAGTCAATAGTTTAATTCATCATTCAAGTTGTTTACAAAAATATCCATCTTTTCCTTTTCGGGTACACTTCAAGGGTATCTAGCAAATACTGCTCTCCATCATTGTAGGAAAAGTAGGAATCCTTCTCCTTCTCTTTTTTTGGTGTTGCATATATTAAGCATTGTAATCTCATGTTTGATGTTATAGGAATAGTGAGTTACAAACTTAGAGGCCAATTCCTCAAAGGTTTGAATGCCAGAGGGTAACTTGGAAAACCACTCCATTGCCATACCTCCCAAACTTCTAGGGAATAACCTCATAAGGTAAGTTGTGTCATGCATGAACTCTAGACTTAGGGCACAAAATTCCCTTAAGTGATCTTGAGGATCAAATGTTCCTTCATATTTGTCATATTTAGGATAAATAACATTTGTTGGAAATAGAATCATAATTAAAGACTTATTAAATAGAAATGGACAAAAGGCTTTGATAGAAAAGGGTTTAGGAGCCCCACTTTGTTTTATCATGTCCAATTGCATTTGGAAAAGTTGGAACTATTTGTTCATGATTTCAATGGGGTTAGCCTCTGCTTCTTCTTGTCTGGGTTTGGTGACATCATAATCATATGGAAGTTTGAGACCCGTTTGTGATAGGTCTAAGAAATATTTCTCCTTGTCTTTCTCCAACACGTTTTCCATAAGTTTCATGAAGAAAGGTATTTTCATAGCCTCATTAACCTTTTCATCAGTTAACTCCTCATCATTAGGGTCTATGTTACCCCCATTGTTGGTATTGTTCATCCCTTGATTGTTAGGGTCCATGTTTATTCCTCCATTGGTATTATTGTTAGATCCTTTGTTGTTAGGATCAACATTTCCTTGTTTGTTCATATCCTTGTTCACATGATTGATCTGATCAGGATCTATATGGCCAAATGGGAAAGACATCCTTGGTTCTGCTTCTTTGATGGGTTCATGTAAGGGCCTTGGAGAAAAAAGGATCACTTGGAAAGGGGCACTCTTTCCTCAGATAAGATCCGTCTAGTTCTAGGGTAGTCTTGATGTAATGGGATCGAGTAAAAACTAGCATTAACATATATCAAATGAAGATCTTAGGTTTTTAACTTGCTTAAATGATCAATCAGTGGGTAAAATTGCAAAATGTCCAATAATGGTGGATTCCAATCCAGTTAAGCATTCATAGAGGTAAACTGTCCAAAAGGGTATCCAAAAATGAAACTTTCTTGTTTTCAGCCCCTCAGCATATACCCATAGTTTTCCCTTTTAAATTTTTGGGTGGCTCTTACCTGTGTGTAGGTGGCCTTTTATCGTTGATAGCCATCATTGGAAATACTGTATGCGACATTTTGTAGTTAGCAAGCAGCGTTTGCTTGTTGATAAGTGGTTTTGAAATGTTTATACGTGACACTTTCCAGTGGCTTACGTGGTTGTTGAATGATTGCAAGCGGTGTTTTAAAATTTATAAGCTGTCTAGTTTCATTTGTACATGACTCTGAAATGATGGTACGTGATGCTTTGCTGATCAAATTTGAATTTATCAATTTTTTTTTGTATTTTCTCGATTTAAAAGTTTTAAGTCTTTAATCAGATTTATCAAAAAGGATTCTTACATGAAAATAGAGTACAAGCTCAACACACACATCAAGATTGTACCATATCCCTAAAACCACACTAAAAGTGTATGTTCTCAGATGTTTTGATAGGTTTGCACAAGAATGTCTTCCAAATAGTCTACCTTAGAGTCAACAAATTTGGCTTTTAATAATGGCTCTACAAAGGTAGGTCTGCTACTTTATCAAGGTCTCAAATTATTTCAGTCTAAATCTTGACAAGATCCTTTACCCCCTTGCGGGCTTCCCACATGCACAAAAGTATGATTTTACGCAATCCCGAAGGACTACTAGAGGAAGTGAGGATGGCTTGCACAAGTTTTAGTCACTTTTCGATTAAGGAGAAGTGCATTTATTTATAGTGGGTCAGACGACATCGTGGTAAAAGCGAATATCTCCCACTTTGGTTCATTCCCTCTCACCGTCCTCGTAAGGAAATTCTCGAGCGGCAGGCCCTTTAAAGCTCTATTTAACTAGCATGAATATGGAAAGTAAGAACCAAACTCAGTCCAACAAGTTTAGGAATCTGATTCACTCAAAGAATGAAGAGCATATCCCTATTGATTTTCTTTGTTTCAAACACCTCAAATAGACTTGTTCATTTTCAACCTCTTGACAAGGAGGTTCTTAAAAAAATGAGATGTGTGGTTCAATTAATCCTCCCTTTCTTTTTACCACCCAAACTTGACACTTTTGGCTTTTTGATCAACTTCGAAAAGTTGAGAGCATATACCTAATGTCCCATTTGAACAGAAAATAGTAGGGTGTCCCTAATTATGCTAGATCCAAATAATTTGCCACAAGTTAAGCAATGCAGGCTTGATTAGATAAATACCTAATTTTTTGAAGCTAGCAAGGCTAGGCGCATTTTTGAGTGTTTTGGCTTATTTTACACTCAGCTAGTGGCGATCGTTCCCACTCCGGCTCCTCCAACAAGTTAGTCAACACAAAGGGAGAAAAAGTGAAGAAAACTTGGAAAAAATAAAATGACAAACTCCCTCTTGAAATCTCTTTTAATGAAAGATTTATCAAATTAAAGCTTTAAAGAACTGGGCATGAAAACCAATTAAAGAGTAGGAAATTTTTTTTTATAAGAAAAAAACACTTTGATGTAGTGATCATACAGGTGTTCCTCCTCAAATAAGCTCTCTAAAAGATTGGCTATATGTATTTATTTGTCATTTTTAGTTTTGATTCTCACCTCTTTGCTAAGCTTTGTGACCTGCTTCTCTAGTTTCTGCACCTTTAGGTATTTTTCATCTGTGGGACAGAAAAATATAGAGAGTTACAATAGTGAGTAAATCAATAGAAACCTGATTTAATGCAGAAAAATTTATGCAACATTTAACAGCTAAAGGGTGGCATTTAAATTTTGTTGAGCATAAATAGAAACTTTCTACGTGGCTTTTAAATCCTAACAAGAAGCTTTTAACAAATCACAGGCGGCTAAACAAAATTAGAAGGCGACACAGAAAGTGTAAGAAGCGGACGAAGGTTGCTGGTAAGCGGTTCTTGAAAAATAGTAGGTGACACACTTATCTAGTCAGCGACACACTTTATCTAGCACGCAGCTGCAAAACAAAAGATGGAGATGAAAGAAGCTCCATAGGCGGCGTTTTATTGTTCATAGGCGGCTCTGTATATTGTATAGGCAACTTTTCTCCTATTTTCTACAAAATAACACCAAGAACAAAGAAAAAAACACAAAATATTATGATAAAAATGTTAGCAATGAGGCTTAGAGCCCCATGGTGGGTGCCATTTGTGTGTGTAAAATTAACACCTTCATGAAATTAGGACTAATAACAACAATTATATGGAAAGAAACTATGATTTAATCTAAGAATTGAAGCTAAAATCCATATCATCTCATGGTTCTGTATCTAATCTTTGTTAAAAGAGCTCTCAATCTTAATCTCTCTCAAGGACAATCCTAGAATGAGAAATAAATGATAAACAATGCTCAAATCTAGATTAAAATGCTCAAAATGCTCCAAGACATGTTAGAAAACAACAAATGCTCCTAAACGTGATATACTAAAAGCTATGCAAATGTTGAAATGCTCTCAAAAACTCTCAAATGATCTCCATATGCCTATAATAAGGATGCTTTTGCTCTTGAAATTCTTGGATTCCAAACACAAAGGAAATGGCTTGTATTTATAGCAATTTCCCAAGGGTAGGGTGTAGAGTGAGTTGATCATGATCAAAGTTTGGTTAAGTCAAAAGCTTTGAGGTATTTTCAAATGGAGGGAAAGTTGGTTGTTTATCTCAAATAAATCAGGAATTAAATAACTCAATCATTTAATTATTTTAGCCATGGAAGGGCGAATGGGTTGCATTTGATCTTTTTGATTTGAACTATACAATTGAAAAATCAATTGCATAATTTGATTAATCCCTTTAGGCTTGAATTTAATTATTTGATTTCATGATTATTTGATCTTTTAATTTGATTTGATTTGTGTCCTTTTGATTTGATAAATGTCCATTTAATTTGATCCATTTTAATGCATTGAGATGAGATTTTAAGGCATTTAGTTGAGATTTACAAATTTGAATGCTTAAGATACACCTGATCAATTTTAGGTGTCTACAATATGTTTAAAATGACAAATGAATGAAAAATGTGTTTTTCAAGCATGATAGTTAGTATTGTTTAACTTAATCTCAAGAATAAGAGTAGACATAATTGCAGTATAATGTAAAAAAAAACTTATGATTAAATAGTAACGAATAAGAAACATTGATAATTGAATTTAAAATAATCATAAAATGGAATTTAATGCAATGTTAATAAAGTTTGGAATTGTTTAAATAAACATTTTAAAAAAATTAGTTAAAACATGAATTTAAACGATTAAACAAAAAGAATTCTTATTGAAATACGATTGAAATGTTATTAAAACTATATGAACATTTACTATTTGAAAAAAACTATATTGGAACAAGTGATCTAAATTATCTTAAGAAAAATTGATTTAAACTATTTAAACAATGTATTTAAACGATTTAAAAAAAGAGTCAAACTAACTAAAAAATTTTCAAACTATTATAAAACTATATGAATGTGTGATATAAAAAGGTCTGGAGCGCAAGTAGGTATGTTTGATTGATGTAAAATATAGATAATATGCTTCGATTGGGCAACGATTGACAAAAAACATTTGGGAGAGGTTGGAGCAATAGTTTGGGTGTGAGCTATGAAGGAAAGTGTTGGGAGTAGTTTCTCAGCGCAAGTAAGTGCTATGGGAGTGGTTGCAACAATGTTAAATTGGCATGGGTTGGAGTGGGTGGAAGGGAAATATCCTAAGCCAATATCCAAATGCAGACAAAGATAGAGAAATATTTGGAATCAAATAAAGAAGTATGGAAATCAGCAAGGAGGGAGTATTGAAGGGTTAAGGAATAATGTGAGGCGCTTTTAGATCAAAGGAGCAGCCAGCTTGGATTGTGATGCTAGGATTGGAGGACAGAGGATGAAGGAATGCTTTGGGCTGAAAGAGGGTCACATTTTGAGAAGCAAATTCTAATAAACATTAACTATGTTAAGAAATGTTAATGAATAGCACAAAGTCTAGGAACTGAAAGCATAATCCAAAACCATAGACCAAAGTGTGCAAGAGGAGTTCGTTCCTGCAGGTGGCCATGCTTGAACTCGTTCAAAATGTTTTAGAGTGGAGGAGGTGGGATATGAGAAGAGCCCCAATGGGATATGTAGAGGGATGTAAACTAAGATATATTAACCTACATATGAACACAAACACAAACAATCCTTAAAATCAACAATATATTAACCTGTAGATAAAAATAAATACAGATCATTATAAAGCTTGCAAAAAGAAAATTGTGAGATGTAAATATTTTATCAATACAAATGCATAGAAATGGAGAGAAACCTGCAAAAACTTGAGGGATCAGAAAAACAACTTTAACCTCCCATTTGCATGACTGAGGTTAAGTTTTTGTTTTTTTAAATAAAAAAATACAACAAATTCTTTTGCGGCAAGCCTTCCAAAGAGGTTTAGTAACAAAAAAATATATTCATCAAATTATGCAAACAAAAATTAGTTAAGAAATGAAACTCAAGCTTCTCTCTCTTCAAAAAAGTCTCCAAACAATGTGTGCTTCACAAAATGGTAACCTTCAACAAATTTCACTCAAACAAGGATTAGCTCAAGCTTCTCTCTCTTCAAAAAAGTCTTCAAACAACGTGTGCTTCACAAAATGGTAACCTTCAACAAATTTCACTCAAACAAGGATTAGTAACCTGAAGCTCTAATACCATGAAAGGAAAAAATCAAGAGAAAATAAATATACAAGAATCCAAGAGAGCTAATTGTATAGAAGATTGTTACCATGAAAAATGCATAAACTTGGAGCATACACCTAAGAGCCAAGAAAAGGAAATAATAATTTTTGAAGGAGAAAAGTAAATAAAAACCCCTTGTGAATTATGAATGAGGCAAATCCTGAGAGAGAGAGAGAGAGAGAGAGAGAGAGAGAGAGAGAGAGAGAGAGAGAGAGTAGCTCATNAAATCCTGAGAGAGAGAGAGAGAGAGAGAGAGAGAGAGAGAGAGAGAGAGAGAGAGAGATTAGCTCATTTACAATAACATCATAATGTTGAAATAAGAGAGAGGAGCATCTCTTAAATAGAGATGAGGAGAGGAGTTAAAAAGTAACTCACAAATATATGAATGCCATCATTCATAATAGGTGTGTGCAAAGTGGAAACATCCTCTTGAGGAGGATAAAATATTTTTCTTAATAAAGGAATTACAAACAAATGACATATCCTCGTACTTGTATTAGATAACAAAATGCATGTAGGATACCTTGGTTTTTCCTAATTTAAATAAATACAACCAAGGAAAGATTAAATATTATAACAATTTTATAGGTTGGATATTAGATTTGGTCATACATATGATGATTTTAAGAGGGTTTTAAGGTATCTTAATGGCTTGAGGACATCTATTCAAGATAAGATCAGTTTGGTTAAGTTGCAGACTATAGAGAAGCTTACCAGTATGCCCTAAAAGATGAGGTGAAATTAAAAAAAAGACATGAAAAAATAAAAAGAGGAAGAGTTGGAAGATTTTAGAGAGGAAGAACATTTGTTGGAGGAAGAAGATCTTCTACAGCTAAGAACAAAGGAAAGGAAGAATTGAAAGAAGAAAGTTCATACGGAAAGGATAAAAACAAATTCCATAAGGGTAGCAAATCAAGTAGTTACAGAAGAGATGACAGAAGAATGTTTAGAGGAACTTGTTTCAAATGTGGTGGAGAAGGATACCAAGCCTTTGAGTCTAATCAAGGTAATTTAGATAAGAGGATAGAGAATAAAGGTAGATATGTTTATGTTGGAGATTTACTTCTAGCAGCTAGTTGATTGTATGTTTGTCATTGATGACAACATATAATATAAAATAGTGATCTGTATGAATGTTGATATCAAGCCTTGCATGGTTATATTCATGTTGTTGATGTTTTGTTCATACATGCAGACTCAGATATGAAGTTTCAGTTATGTTGTGCAATTCTATTTTGTGGCAGTTACAGTTTTTGGAGCTTGTCTGTACAGAGCCAACGTATTGCATTGGTTCTTGAGTTGCACCTATCTTAGAGATATGCGTGTGTACATTCAAGATTAGTTATGATTTGAAGATAGTTATTTAAAGGTTCCAAATGTGTTTCAACAATGTTGCAAAGTTAGAGTCAATTTGGCGAGGCTGACTTAGTGAAGTACCGTGTCTACTTAGTTTATATTGCACGGTTGTAATTATGCTTGTGTGATTAGTAAAGATGACAAGGTTGTTATGAGGAGTTGTCTAACAGGTCCCATGATCTCATACTTTGAGGAAGATACTTATAGCAAGTCATTTGTGAAATGCTAAGTGTGAATGATAAGAAAAGATACAGGAAAAAGTGTAGAGCAAAATATCAGTTGTGTTTCATTCATCAATGATCTATGTGAAGAAGAAGTAAAAGATTACAATACACTGGAACTGATCAAGACAACAGGTCTACTCTATAGTTCATCATCAGATATAGGGCATATCTATTCTACAAAAGGTTGTAGCCTTCACCATTAAAGCAGTGAGATTTTGGACAGTGAGTACTCACCCTTAACCGAGTTATTTGTAAAAGACCCCTAATAGGATCAGACCCTTAACTAGGTCACTATACTTATTGCATTGTAAAGAACAACTCGTAACAGGGTTGTAAGATCTTCTAACAAGGATTATTATAAACAAGTATAGTTCATTGTGGGTGTTCAATCTCACCGAGGTTTTTACCATTTGGTTTCCCCGTAACCAAATTGTGGTGTTGTCTATTGTGTTATCTGAATGTGCATTTACTTTATTGTACTCTGGAGTTAATAAAGGAAAATAATTTAATTAGCTGATAACTGATTCACCCCCCCTCTCAGTTATCCTTTGAGACTATTCTAACAATTGGTATCAGAGCCAAGTGCCTTGAAGAGAAAGCCTAACAACTTAAGTTAGATCAGATGGCATACTTCAGAAAAGAGAGTCCTAAGTTTGATGGAGAAAATTATCTGGATTGGAAGAACAAAATGATAACACATCTACAGTGTGTTGGGTTTTACATCTTTGAGATAGCCACACAAGAAGTCATTATTCCCTCCCTAAAAGACCTATCAAGAGATGATGCTACTAGTAAATAGAAGGATACATTCACAGCTAATGCAATTGCCAAAGAAGCCCTTATAAGTGCACTATCTGACAATGAAATCTCTGAGATCAAGAAGGTAGACAAGGCATACACAATATGGAAGTATTTATAAGACATGTTTGAAGGAGATGTTCAAGCAAAGAATACATGCAGGAAAACATGGAAAAAAAAATACAACAATCTTGAGATGTTACCTGAAGAAAACATTAGAGCCTATAATCAGAGGATAAATGAAGCAGTTTCTGGAATCAAAAATAATGGTGGAGAAATATTAGAAGAAGATATAATAGACAAGCTGTTGACCACTTTAACATCAGACTATGAGAACAAGATCAGTATTCTAGAGGAAACCATGCAATTTTCACAAGACTTCAAGAGAGAGACTTTGATCAGTAAAATCTCTACATTTGAGATATCAAGGTTGAAGACTGAACCCAAAAGTGAAACAACCTTCAAAGCTTCAGTCCATGGTAAGAAATCTCACATCTCTAGCAATAATGAGAAAGAAGAAGTTGATGAAGAACTAGAAGAAATCATAGCCGTGATTGCTAAAAGAGAAAAGAAAGGAAAAGGGAAATATGAAGGACAAATTCTATTCAAATGTTTTTCATGCAACAAGATTGGTCACTTTGCATCCAAGTGTCCCACAAGAGTAAAGAAATTCAGATCTAATTATAAACCTAAATACAGGAATGAACGCTATCATGTTGAAAAAGGTGTAACTAATGAAGATTCAGGAGAAGATGAAATTGGATGCGTTGCCCTTAAAGACATGGAAAAATTGCTTGAACATATGGACATTGAAGATGAAAAGGAAACAGAGGAGTTAGCCCTAATGTCCAAAGAAGACATCAGAACTAATTGGATCATTGATAGCAGATGCTCTCATCACATGACAGGTGATAAAGACAGATTTGCTCATCTAGAAAAGTATAAAGGTGGTATGGTTAGATTTGGAGATAACACTCCTAAACCTATCATAGGTAGAGGATCCATCACCCTAGATGGAAAGAACAAGACATATGATGTTCTGTATGTTGATGGATTACATCACAATTTACTAAGTGTTGGACAACTACTTGACAAAGTTTATCATTTGGAATTCAAAGACAAAAAATGCATCATTAGAAACAAAGAAGGAGACATGATTGCATCAGGCTCCAAAACAAAAGGTAATGTTTTTTAGCTTAATTCAAATGTAAGTTATTTTGTTGCAAAAGTGGATGACAGTTGATTATGGCACAAGAGACTCTGTCATATTAATTTTGATAATATAGTAAAGATAAGCAATGTCAAGGTAGTTAGAGACCTTCCAAGTATTGCAAGACCAGTTGACACAATGTGCAGGGAATGTGTTATGGGGAAGCATGTAAGGAGCTCTTTCAGAAGCAAGTAGAACTCAACTGAAAACAACTTAGACCTAGTGTATACAAATTTATGTGGTCCTACTCAAATGAGATCATATTACAGAGAAAGGTATTTCATTTTTTTTGTTGGTGATTTTTCAAGGATGATGTGGGTTGCATTCTTAAAGGAGAAGTCTGAAGCCTTTGAGAAGTTCAAAATATTCAAAGCCAAAGTGGTGAATGAATATGGATTAAAAATAAAGTGTCTAAGATCAGATAGAGGAGGAGAATTCACCTCTGACCAATTTTATGAATACTATGAAGAACATGGAATTAAAAGAAAATTGAGTGCACCTAGAACCCCATAACAAAATGGGATAGTAGAAAGAAGGAACATGATCATACTTGATACAATGCACACTATGATGATTGAAGGTAAAGTTGCACACACCTATTAGAGAGATGCAGTCAATACATCAGTCTATACTATCAACAAACACAACTAAGGCTATGCATGGATAAGACACCTTATGAACTTTGGTTTGGTAATGTACCTATAGTAAAATACTTTAGAATATTTTGCAGAAAGTGCTACATCAAGAGAGATGACAATGTTGGTAAGTTTGATGCTAGAAGAAAAAAAGGTATTTTCCTTGGTTACTCTACTAAAAGCAAA
The DNA here is from genome assembly GCA_018584345.1 of Thuja plicata. Classification (NCBI taxonomy): domain Eukaryota; kingdom Viridiplantae; phylum Streptophyta; class Pinopsida; order Cupressales; family Cupressaceae; genus Thuja; species Thuja plicata. Next base: position 993,346 of record MU224906.1, read on the forward strand.
GCATACAAATGTTTTAATTTGAGATTAAAGAAGATAATTGAAAGCACCCATGTAAAGATTGATGAGAATTTCATGGTTCAAGAAAGGTACTATGAATATGCACCTATGATTGAGGATGAACCCAGGCCTAGCAGTAAAGACATTGTTATTGAAGAAATGTTTGATTGTATTGATGTTTTATGTAATGAACCTAAATCAAGCAAAGAAGTATCACAAATTACAGATGAGGATGTTACACCGAAAGTTTCAAAGTTCACATCTAGGTATCATTCAAAAGATGATATCATTGGAGATCAAAGTAGAAGTGTTTTGACTAGATCAAAAGCAAAAAGGTTAACAGTGGATGAAGAGGTATGCTTACTTTCATAGATTGAACCTTTAAATGTTGAAGATGCTTGCAAGGATTTTGATTGGAAGAAAGCAATGGAAGAAGAATTAGATCAAATAATAAAAAATGATACATGGGAATTGGTTCCTAGACCAAGTGACAAAAATGTGATTGGAACAAAGTGGGTATTCAGGAACAAGATGAATGAAGATGGTATAGTGGTTAGAAACAAAGCAAGACTAGTGTGTAAAGGATATGCACAAAGGGAAGGAATAGATTACATTGACACATTTTCCCCTGTGAGAAGACTGGAAGCCATCAAGTTATTCTTGGCCTATGCAACATTCAAAGTTTTTAAAGTATATCAAATGGATGTCAAATCAGCCTTTCTGAATGGTGACTTGAAGGAAGAAGTCTACATAGAACAACTAGAAGGATTTAATCTGTCAGATAAACTAGACATGGTATGCAGATTGAAGAAAGCACTTTATGGACTTAAACAGGCCCCAAGAGCTTAGTATGAGAGACTAGATGGTTATCTTACCAAGATTGGATTTAAGAAAGGAGTAGCAGATTGTAACCTATTCATAAGAGAGACACCTGATGGACTATTAATTTTTGCCATATTTGTTAATGACATTATCTTTGGAGGTAATGACAAGCTTAGTTCAAAATTTGCAAAAGAAATGCAGAATGAATTTGAAATGAGCATGATTAATCCCATAAAATATTTTTTGGGATTAAATGTAAAACAAACAGATAAAGGGATATTTATAAATCAGTCCAAATATGTGAAGGAAATATTGAAGACTTTCAAGATGGAAGACTGTAAGCCAGTATGCACTCCTATGATAATAGGAAGAAAGCTTTCTAAAGAAGATGATTCCGCAGTAGTTGACAAGACATTGTATAAGTGTATGATTGGAAAAATTATATATATTACTCAGTCTAGACCAGACATATCTAATGCAGTTGGCATTGTTGGAAGATTTGTAGCTAAACCAAAACAGAATCACCTAATGGAAATAAAGAGAATATTCAAATATCTAAAGGGGACTATAGACTATGGTTTATGGTATCCTAAATCAAAGAATGTACAAATTCATGTGTTTACAGATGCAGATTGGGTAAGTTGTCTTGATGATAGGAAGAGTACTTCTGGAGGAGAAATATTTCTTGGAGATAGGTTGGTTTCTTGGGTAAGCAAGAAGAAAAATTGTATCTCTCAATCAACAACAAAATTTGAATATGTTGCAGCAGCATTGAATTGTTCAACAATGGTTTGGATCAAGTAGATGGTTAAAGATTTTGATATACAAGTTGACTATCCAATTGTTATTCACTGTGATAACACTAGTACTATCAACATGTCCAAGAACCCTGTGATGCATGTAAAGACAAAACACATTATGACTAAATACCATTTTCTTAGAGAAAAAGTTGCAGACAATGAAGTAAAATTGGACTATGTGAGCACCAAAGAATAGTTGACAGATATTTTCACAAAGCCTTTATCAAAAGATACTTTTGAGTATCTCAAGGAGAAGTTGGGATTAATTCCCTCTCCTAAGTCTAATTAGTTAAAGTAGAAAATACATAAGTCCAGAGAAACTGATGAATGGTTGACTATTCTACTTCTGGAGTAGTACCTATGCCTAATTGTTTATGGCACCCTTTGCCATTGATGTCAAAGGGGGAATATATAGTAAGGGGGAGCATATACTCTGGGGGAGTATAAAAATAGACAGAGGAGCTATAGCAGTGTAGAGGAATCTTTGATGAGGACATTGAGAAGATTGTAAAAATAAAGAAGACACCATGTGCTGAAGATGTTTTTAATATCATATGTTGCCATCAATGTCAAAGGGGGAGATTGTTGGAGATTTACTTCTAGAAGCTAGTTGATTGTATGTTTGTCATTGATGACAACATATAATATATAGTAGTGATCTATATGAATGATGATATCAAGCCTTGCGTGGTTATATTCATGTTGTATACATGTTGTTGATGTTTTGTTCATACACGCAAACTCAGATATGAAGTTTCAGTTATGTTGTGCAATTCTATTTTTTGGCAGTTATAATTTATGTAGCTTGTCTGTACAAAGCCAACGTATTGCATTGATTCTTGAGTTGTACCTATCTTTGGGATTTGTGTGTGTACATTCAATATTAGTTATGAGTTGAAGATAGTTATCTAAAGGTGCCAAATGTTTTTCAACAAGATTGTAAAGTTAGAGTTAATTTGGTGAGGCTGACTTAGTGAAGCGTCACGTCTACTTAGTTTATATTGTGCGGTTGTAATTATGCTTGCATGATTAGTAAATTTGACAAGGATTTTATGAAGAGTTGTCTAGCAGGTCCCATGATCTCATACTTGGAGGAAGATACTTATAGAAAGTCATTTGTGAAACGCTAAGTGTGAATGATAAGAAAAGATACAGGAAAAGTGCAGAGCAGAATATCAGTTGTGTTTCATTCATCAAGGATCTATGTGAAGAAGAAGTAAAAGATTACAATACACTAGAACTAATCAAGAAAATAGGTCTACTCTATAGTTCATCATCAGATATAGTGCATATCTATTCTACAGAAGGTTGTAGCCTTCACCATTAAAACAGTGATCTTTTGGACAGTGAGTCTTCACCCTTAACCGGGTTATTTGTAAAAGACTCCTAAAAGGGTCAGACCCTTAACTAGGTCACTCTACTTATTTCATTGTAAAGAACAACTCCTAACAGGGTTACATGATCTTCTAACAGGGATTATTATAAACAAGTATAGTTCATTATGGGTGTTAAATCCCACCAGGCTTTTTACCATTTGGTTTCCCCGTAACCAAATTGTGGTGTTGTCTATTGTTTTATCTAAATGTGCATTTACTTTATTGTATTCTAGAGTTAATAAAGGAAAAGAATTTAATTAGATGATAACTAATTCACCCCCCCTCTCTCAGTTATCCTTTGAAACTATTCTAACAGTTTATGTGGAGAAAGAGACTACTGAATATTTCAATCAACTAGAGGATGGAGAATACCAAATGGTGAGAAAATCCATATGTCACAAAGAGACAAATCAAGAGCCATTGTTGAGGAAAATTTTGTTCAATACAAGATGCAAAGTTGAAGGAAAATTTTGCAAAGTGATCATTGACATTGGTAGTTCAGATAACCTAGCCTCTAAGGAGTTGGTTAAAAAGTTGAAGTTGTAGAGAATGAAGCATTTGAAACCTTATCAAATAGAATGGATAAATGATGATCATAAGGTATTTGTAATTGAACAATGTTTGGTGAAATTGAAGATAGGATCTTATCATGATGAAGTTCTTTGTGATATTATTCCTTTGGATGTGTGTCATATTTTTCTGGGTAGACCATGGCAGTATGATAGACAAGCTTTGCATAACAAAAGAAGGAATATGTATACTATTGTTTCAAATAGTATGAAACACGTGTTGTTTCCTTTGATAGAGAATCATAAGAGTAAAATTTGTACCAGTGTTAGAGTTTTTTTGGTTGAAAGAAGGAAATTATTTGATGGTTCAAAAAGTGATAGTATGTGTTATTATTTGATTCCTAAAAAGACAGACTTAGAATCAGAAAAAATAGTATAAGGAAATAAAAGATTGGTAAAGAGTATGAAGATATAATCTTTGATAATGTGCTTGATAGATTACCACCTGGGAGGAGTATTATTAATTAAATGGATCTAATCCATGGATCTATTTTTCCAAAAAAAAAAGTTACACATTGAAAGACACCTGTAGAGAATGAAGAGTTGGATAGACAATTGCAAGAAGTTTTGAGGAAGGGTTTTATCAGAGAGAGCTTGAGACCTTGTGTAGTGCCTTTAGTATTACCACCTAGGAATAATGGAGAGTGGAGAATGTGTACTAATTCTAAGGAAATCAATTGGATCATAATGAAGTATAGGTTTCATTTGCCTTGGATGGATGCTATAATAGATTGTTTGAGTGGAGCAAAGTATTTTACAAAGATAGATTTGAAGATTGGCTATCATCAAATAAGAATCAGAGAAGGGGATGAGTGGAGACTGCATTCAAGACAAATAGAGGGTTGTATGAGTGGTTAGTAATGCCTTTTGGATTGATTAATGCACTTAGTACTTTCATGAGGTTAATGAATGAGGTATTAAAAAAATTATTAGGTAAGTTTATGATTGTGTATTTAGATGAAATTTTGATTTTCATTAAGGAAAATGAGGATCATTTGATGCATCTGAGACAAGTTTTACAGAGGTTAAGATATGATAAGTTGTTGATAAATATCAAGAAGGGTTCTTTTAGGAAAAAAAGAGATAGTGTATTTTGGATTTTTAATTTTAGTAGATGGATAGAAGTTGGATCCTGAGAAGGTTAAATTAATTGTTGAATTTCCTACACCTAAGAGCATTGGAGAGGTAAGATCATTTCATAGATTGGATAATTTCTATCAAAAGTTCATTAGAAATTTTAGTTTGATTTGTAGTCCCATGACTGGGATAATGAGAGGTGATAGGAAATATTTTAAGTGGATACATGGATTAAATAAGAGTTTTGAATTATTGAAACAAAAGGTGACTAAACAAACTATGTATATTTACCTGATTTCAATAAGGTATTTCAAGTGGATTGTGATACAAGTGGGAGTGCAATTAGAGTAGTAATAACTCAAGTTAACAAATGAAAAGAGAAGACATTCAGTTTATGATCAATAATTATATGCCATAATTCAAGCCTTGAAGAAGTGGATACATTATTTTTTTCCTAAGGATTTTGTGTTGTATATCGATCATCAAGAATTGAAATATTTGAAAAGTCAAGCTAAGTTGAATCAGAGACACGTGAGATGGATTAAGTTCTTGCAGAATTATACTTTTGTGTTGAAGCATAGGAGTGGTAAGTCAAACAAAGTTGTTGATGCTTTGAGAAGGAGAAGGAATTTATTGACAAAGATGAGAGTTGAGGTGTTGGGATTTTATGAGTTGAATAACTTGTATGAGGAAGACCCCAATTTTGTAAAATTGTGGAAAGTTTGTTAAGAACCTCTTGTTGTGGACATAAGAAAATGGTTGGATTATTTCATTTAGGAAGATATGTTATTCAGAGGAATTCCATTGTGTAAACCTAAGAGTTCAACAAGGGACACTCTAATTAAGGAAAAGCATTATGGAGGATTATCTAGACAATTTTGAATTGATTAGATAGTGGCTCTGTTAAGTGAGAGTTAATTTTGGTGTCAAATTCATAAGGATGTTAAAAAATTTGTTCAGATTTGTAGAATTTTTCAAGTTGGTAACTGAAGTAGTCAAAATACTTGATTGTATAAGCATTTGATAGTACAAGAGAGACGTTGGGAAGATATTAGCATGGGTTTTATACTTGGATTTCCTAAGACACAAATAGGTAATTATTCTATATTTGTGGTAGTAGATAGATTTTCCAAGATGTCACATTCCATACCTTGTAAGAATACAAATGTCGTACATGTAGCTAACTTAGTTTTCAGAGAAGTTTTGAGATTGCATGGATTACCAAGAAGCATAGTTTTAGACATAGATAGTAAGTTTGTTGGTTACTTTTGGAGGACACTTTGGAGAAAGATGAAGACTGAATTGAAGTTTATCTCTACATTTCATCTATAGATATATAGACAAATGGAGGTAGTATATAGGAGTTTGAGGAGCTTATTAAGGTGTTTGGTTGGAGAGAAGACTGGAAATTTGGATTTAGTCCTAGCACAAGAAGAGTTTGCATACATTAATTCAGTGAATAGGAGTATAGGGAAGACACCATTTAAATTATTTTAATGAATGAGTCCTAAAGGAGTATTAGATTTGAGGGATATAAATCATGAAGTTAAGAGAATTGTAGAAGAGGAGATGTTTGCAGATCACATGAAGTCATTACATAATCAAGTGAAAGAGAATTTGGAGGACATGAATCAAAAATTTAAAGAGAAGGTGGATGAAAAGAGGAGGCATAAGGAATTTCAAGTGAGAGATGAAGTGATGTTATATTTGAAGAAATATATATTTCCTATTGGAACATATAGCAAGATAAAGATGAGTAATTTTGGACCATGTAAGATCTTAAGGAGATTTCATTCAGGGAATGCATATGAAGTTGAGTTGCCAGATGACATGGACATATCACCTATATTAAATGTTGTAGACCTATATGATTTTCATGAGATAGATTTTAGTGAATAAAATGGATCATAGGTTGCATAGAAATATCCTAAGAAGAAGATGGAGATGATAGAGGAGATCTTGGATAACACAATTGGCAGAAGCACTAGAGGTAAATAGTATAAGGAATATCTTGTCAAATGGAAGGATAGACTAGTTGAAGATTCTTCATAGATTTATCAAGCTAAGGTAAATCATCTTGGTTTTCCTCTAGCCCCATCGAAGTGAGAGGCTCACTTTTTGATAACCCTGAGTTTTTTTTGTAGAAGAATCTTGGGTTCTTTGACAATATTGCATCAACCAAAAAAAATTTGTTTTCAGTTGTTCTTGTTTTCTAGTCTCCATGTTTTCAGTGGCTTTCCTTTGAAATGGATTATCTTTGGTTGCATACCTTGTGGCATGTTATTCACATCATGTTTGATCATTGTCCAGGTTTGCACATCGATCCATTTCTTATGGATGTATATTTCTTTGATTTTGGCCTGACCTATTTGTTCTTCACATTTAGCATCCCAATAGAGTCTTCTGATCTTGCAAGGATTGTGCACCTTCTTGTCATATCATTTGATGTTCATGGAATTGAGGACAACCTCCCTTTGGGTATGCACTTCCTTTTCTACCTTTCTGGGGGAGTTCTTTTGGATTTGGGTCCTTACCTATATTTGGTATTATATTTTTCTACCTTGGAGAATGTGATCGTTCTTGGCCGACTTGTTTGTTTTGCAAATGTCTATAAATTGATGTAATTTATCTCTAGTTGTGAAGCTCTTAGTTAGATAACCTCTTAAATCTTAGCATTGTAAATAATTCATAATTCAATATGTAATTAGGAATGTATTCCTATAATGTAAGCTCGCATGTTGCTGGCCAATTTGATGTAATTTCATGATTCTATGTTAATGTGAACCACTCATTTTTCACTCTCTCTATCTCTTGTTGTTGTCTAAGTTTTTGTTTCCACTGTATGACTCTTGTTGCATGGTTAGACTATTCTCATTGACACTACAAGATTTGAATCCATTTTTTGATACCTGTTTGGTGACATATCAACAAAAAATTATCGATTTAACGATGAAAAGTTAACTTAAATTTTGTCTTGGAACTTTCATTAGTTTAACGACCACTTAATTTGATGTCAAAATAATAACCCAAAATAGGTAGTAAGAGCCAAGGAAATGATTGCAACGTGCATCGCAAAATCAACAAAAATACATTGTTTGATGTTTCATTTATCATTGTTTTGTGAAAGAGTGAAGTCATAATTGTTTCACAAACACAGAAAACAAGGGTTGTGAAATATAAAACCCGTTTGAAATTGATGAAAAAGACATTGATCTCTATTTCGTTGTTCTCTGTTTTGAAAAATAGCAAAGCCATCGTTGTTTCACAGAGACAAAAAAAAGGGTTGCAAAATAGCAAACCCATTTGAAATCGTTGAAAAAAGTGAACTTTTGTCAGATTTCACACGAGGTGGAGCAAACTTTCATTTTCATTATGATGAAAATAATTTCATAGGTAAAACAACCTAATCGCACATTTTTGTGGTTTTTTAGGCTATTGACGTCGCAATTTTTAAAGAAAACCAGTAGTTTTTTTTTAAAATTATACAGGATTTAATTTAAAAAATTATATAACAATATTTGGCAAATAAAACCTAAAAATTATATTGTACTTACCATAGCTGGCCCTTCATGTAGACTTTCATAATGTCATAGTCCTGATGACTAATTTGAATAGTTCATAATGGAGAATAAAAATAATTCGATGACCCCAAATAAATATAAGGGAATCTTTGAACATTCAAGGGACCACAATTAAGCCAAACAAAAGAATAGATGGGGTCGGTAAAATCAAAGTCATGTCTATAGTAGATTAAAAATCCAAGGAATATGACAACATTTCCTTATACATAGTTTAGAGATCATTTAACGAAAACATGTTTTTCATATATATTTTTCATGTTATTATATCCCTGCTATATTAGTGAGTATTAGAATGGGGAAATCCAACAAGGAAGATCCTATGTTAAAAATGAGAGGAAGTAGAGAGAAAAGGTGCACATTATATAAGATAAAGGGAGTGAATTGTATATAACCACATCCAATAGCAAGAAGGATGACACAAAACTAAGGACAACATAGAAATGGAGAAATGGAAGTATCATATAGATCCAAAAACAATTCTATAAGGAAAGTGCATGTAAATTCAATGCTAATAATACATGCTCCCTTGTAATTATACAAAAGAAAATTTATGCCAATTCCATTAATGAAGTAATCTCAATAGTATAAACATTGAATCAGCTAATAATTAATAATACAATGGGTCAACAACCATAAACCTTGACATAATTACATTAAGTACTTAATAAGAGTGTAAAAAAATTAAAAGTACAGAAAATTATATTGATTATTTGTAATAATTTTGATCATGACCATCCATTCTAATGTCATCAAAACATGTACATTATAGTGGACTTAGAACATAAGTTAAAATGACAAGGAAGTAATACTTTAGTTAAATCAAAGCATGGACTCTTTTATTTGGAAATGTCATCTTATGACTCTCAGCCACTACCTCCAACACTCCTATTACTACCTACTACTGCATGATCCTATCTGCTAGGTTGTTTAGCCCAATCTTTTGAAGTGTTTAGCATGTCATCACCACCTTTACTGAGACCCTTTTGTCAACATGTACTATCTTTCAATGTAGGATCATGATCACTAAATTTAGAGAAATTTCATCCATCACTCAATTTTGTAGTATCCCTCCCATCACTTCCCTATCTTTTCAACTCACTTTCCAAGAGCTCATAGTCCAAGATCCTCTAGCAAGCGATTCAAGAATTATGATACTAGAATTGTTGCCCCATTCCTCAATTTTGTATCCCCATGCATCAAAAGAATTTTGCCTCCACCTATTCTCAATATTTGATTTATTGGCACCCCTTCTAGAACCTATACCTCTTCCATCATTTCTTCCCCATCTATTTATTCCATCCATCCTTAGTCCACCTACCTCTCATATATCCACCCCTTCCCTCATTTCCACCTCTATCAAAACCACCATCTCTTCCTTCATTCCAACCAACACTCCTACTATGATCACCACTTCCTCCCCTTCCCCTTTATGATTAAAATGTCATTGAAGAATTTATATTGTTTTATAACATTTTTCTAAATTAATATGCTTGGTCACTTGTCTTATAGAAAACATAATTCCTTTATAATTGAAAACATACCTTAATGGTTTCATCCTCTAAAATATTCAGGAAGTGTGGATGCACAATCATCCGAGGTTTTAAATCTCTTTTTGCAAGCACCTTTGCTTTCCTTATATTCTCTTGTTCACATCATAAAATGGAATCCTCTTTCACATAATAAGGATCCTTAACCTCCTTATCCTTATCCTCTTCAACCTCAACATTATAACTCCTCATCGTGCTCGCTTTGCAAGTCAATTCAACTAGGTACTTTTCTTTCTGCATAGATTTCACCTTACAAGTAAGGATGTTTCCTTCTACAATCTTTTCTGCCAGATATATATCTATATCATTACATTTATAATCCTTCAATATTATTCCTATCAAGAGTGATTCTATATCATAAATTACATGATTATTTAGGACTCTAGGGGTTGTTGCTTGGACATTTTTTTCCCACTGACAGGGTCTCTTCATTTTCTCCACTCAACAGATAAAATTCCTCATCGTAGGATGGTTCTTTATAGGGGTATTGGCTAAATATCCAAATAAAACATCAAATATATAAAGGCATTTGAAAAAAAACTAAGTGACCCCTTGGTAAGATACACATTTGAGTTTATTGTTTAGACGTTGCCATTTTTTTGTTTCGACATTACCTGACAACATCAAAATAGAAAACTAAAACATGTATCTTACCAAGGGGATATTTATTTTGATATTTATCCAATACCCTCTTTATATGGTGATCATAAATCCTTAAATCCATGTAAAAATTCACTCTTTATGTCAGCAAGGGTTTCCCACTTTTTATTGGATGCTCGTTGTTCCACACTTCTAGCATATTCATCAATATCAAGGCCCTTTGACATATAGGTATATTTTTGACATGTTCATCAAACTTTTTTTGTTTTTCCTCATCCATATCATCTATATCATGTCCAACATCTTGAAAATATATGTCCTCAACCATTTTCTTGGTTAGTTCATATGACTCTGGATGAATTCTAGTATTGTCCTACAGATCCATAACATGGTTCCCAGAAGTTTATTGTCCACTCCCTCTAACCCTTAAAAACCAACAACATTTATAAAGACAATTCTCTGAGAATGTAAACCCTTCCAACCCTCAAAATAGCCCTTTGTATGGAAGTATTTCATGTGAGATAGATATATAATATGGAATTCTTGTTGGATTTTCATATTTATCCTTTCATAGTGCATCATCAACCTCTTCGTTTGTTTCTCTCCTGAATTTCCTGTAATCAAGGATTGCCTTGAAATTTCTAATGAGCGGATCCACATATCTATATTTGACCTTCATTTTCAAATTCACAAACTCAGTAAAAATATTGAAGCCTTCAAAGTAAATTTCAAGCCATGAATTCAAAAATTATGAGTCAAGATATACATAATATTGTGTTAAGAAAACCTCATCAAAATCATCAAATGTCTCCTCCCCAATTAAAATTATTTTCCCAAGTCAAAGGAAGCTAGAAAAATCCCTATGGTATTTCCCTTCCTCCACAATATCCTTGTCAACATGAAATCCATCAAATATTTTTAGAATTAGCATCAAGTGGGTAGGCCCTTTCAAGTTTGGATGGATAATACTCTCTCGTGGCTCTTTATCTTATAGGAACTATAAGAAATGGTAGCCAATATATGATTAAAATGTCATTGAAGTATTGCTATTGTTTTTTTTATGGGTAAGAGGTCATAGCCTATAATTGTTACTAAATATATAAAATTCTTACAACTCTATTCAGTGTGTTTCTATTGTTGTAGAGAAATATGTATCCTCAACCCTTTTCTTGGCTAGTTAATATGACTCTAGATGAGTTCTATTATCCTCCAACGGATCCATAACATGGTTCCCAGAAGCTGCTTGTCTAGTCCCTCAACTAACCCTTTAAAAACTATTAGTATTTATAAAGACAATTCTATGTGACTGTAAACCCTTTCAGCCCTCAAAATAGCCCTTTGTATGGAAGAAACTTTTCTGGGTCCAAGGCCTGCTACAAATTGTAGTAGAGAAAAAATCCATTCATGTGATGCTGCTAGGTTTATGTCAACACCAACTTTGTTGGTTACTATAATCATTACCTATTCAACAACTTCATACTTTTCATCTAGAGTAAAGAAATAAAATGTTCAAATGCTAAAATACATACTGTAAGTATCTCCAGATAATTAAATCTACCTCTAAGTATTATGATAAATAAAGGAACATGTAGCTTGGTTTTTTATAGTCCCAATATCTAGAGAAACTAAATGATAAGACATATCTCTACATGTGATACAATAAATGAGGTAGAAATGCCAATGATACATCTAATAAACATACATTAGTGATATATGTCTGAGGAATGTAAAAAGGTATGACCAACAAGACACTAGTGCAATAAGCTAGCACTAAGTACATCAGCTACAAAGAGGAAAAAGAAGAAAATGGAATTGGAAAGAAATTAACTTAATAATTTTTTTGATTAAGTAAAAATAGGTTTTGAAAGGACCCAAAACCTTTTACAAAGAGATCATAGGATAAGCATTGAATTTCAAACCAAAATATGCTACAACACCTAAGGATACATAGGCCCAAGGCCCCAAAAGAAAACATAAAAAAAAAAAAGACAACATACAAAAAACATACAATGATAGAAAAAGAGAGAAAGAAGAAAGAAAGGAAGCAACTAGCTAGTTTTCATCAGTTCTTTAGCCTGGATGACCAGGAGCTCCATGTTTCCTAAAAATGCCTTCAAATCCTCTAGATCAACATCTTTCTTTCTAGTGTTAGTGTGAGTTCTTTTACCAGGCCATGTGCTCTCCCATATCTCCTTAATTTACTCTCCCCTATTATGCTCCAATTTAGCAACCAGGATCTGATTGTGCTCTGTAGAGGCTTTCAGAATTTGGAAGCTTTTCTCACTGATTTTCTTCAGAGTACTTTCTAGCTTCTCCACTTTACTCTCCAAGTTGGTAATCCTGGCTTCATAGTTATTGTCCTTGTTGATTCTATAGAAAGAGTAATTGTTTAAAAAGTGATATAAAGAGGAATGAAAAAGATTCATTGGTTGTTCTATGTATACATTAAATACAAGAGCACATAGAAGTGTAGTCATGTTTGAAGTTATAGAAGTAAATATGTTATAAAAAAATATCATTTTTTAACATACATTAACATATTGTCAAAAATATGGTTGTCAAAAATATGATAACAATTACTTTTTTTGTTTATTTTTTATAGTTAAATAAATAACCATTGGAGTGTCATTTTCTAAATCATCATTCCCCCCTTTAGTTGTGGTGTGAGTGTTCTAAGGCTTGCTAGCACTGCATCCAAGAGACCTAACTTGTCTCTTCTAGGAACCTAATCTCCTCTACGTCTTGATTGGCTTAGATGATTAACTAATTCCAATTCCAAATCTCCTCTAAGAGTTTTAATCCTTGTTCTTCACCTTGAAATACTAACACCTTTTAGTTAGTTCAAATCTTCACTTCTCCTACTACACTTAGAAGGATCTAAGTGCCAACTCCACTCTAGCATTCAATGATTCATTGCACAAGTAATCATCATCATGGAAAAATTCCATTTACTTCCATTTGGATCCATTTTAAGGGAACTCATAACTATTTTCAGTCGAGTTCAAACTCTAGTCTCCAAAAGGCCTAATTGGGCTTATTTCCTTGTAGCCTTTTATAGTGACTTTTTCCCAATTATTTCAAAAATTTCCCAAAGAAGTTGAAAATCCAATCCCACATTTAGATACCCTTTATCAATCCTCAAAATATTTTTTAGGTTTTATTCTCCTAGACCCTCCGTACATAGGGTTCCTACAATCTAGGTCCAATAGGGCTAATAGGCCTAATTTCTAGGACTGTCTGCAACATAGTTTAAAACTTGCTCAAAACTTGGTCTCAGGGATTGGTATAAACTCAACCATCACAATATGTCAAGATATGACCACACCCTCTCTGGAAATGTACTTGGCCCATACAGTACTTCTCTACCCTGCAATAAATCTTCAATTCTTCAGCACTGAACCTCTAATCGGGCACTGTCTACTCGCCTAAGGCTTAGTAGTAAAAATATATCTCCATCTTCCTAAGACTCCTAATCCTAAAAATATATACACTACTAACTCCCCTAACATATCCATCCATCCTTAGGTGTTTCTCATGGTTAGATTTCATGGGGGAGCCATGAATCGACTGACTGGTCAGGACAACACTAGTGAAGATTCTAAACACAAAAAAAATTAGCTAAGACCTTAGACTAACTCAAAACAATTAAATTAATAAATGAAATATTCTTTTAAATATCCTATGAACACAAAAAAATAATTAGTTTGAATCTTTCAATCCATTAGATGGTACTGTCACAATGAAATGCTTGGATTTTCTGAATACAGAGTTGTAGAGCTACTATTCAATATTCATAACTTGTTACAATGCATGACTACCTCTGAGATTTGAGTCTTGGGTAACATTAGATGCCATCTCCATGAATCTAGGGACTGTTGGTCAATTCCCCACTCCTAGATTCAAGGGAATCTGATGTAACCAAGTTGCATGCAACATTTGCAATAATTGCAAATGCTGTCATAGCAACTTTTTAGTAACTTTTGGCATCTTCTCCATTATGCCTCCTCCCTAAGTTTTAGGACCTCTAACCTATTCATTTCAAGGATCCAAGATCATTCATGACCTTATGGCATCTCTATGACATCATTTATGTGTTTAAGACACATTGAAGACTCTAACTCTAACTCCTAACACTAAGAATTTAAAAACTACTAACAATGACTAATTTGGTGACCTTAGTCCTAATGAATAACTCACCTAGCCCACTTTATAATGACCTTCTAAGGTATAAAAAAAAAAAAAACTATCTTGACTTGGCCAATGTCAAGTACAATACAAAAATGACTAAAACATGGAGGTTAGCCTAGGTGTGCTCCTGCACCATCCTCCCCAAAACAAAAAGTTCAATCCACCCTTGGATTGAGGATGCTTGGATCAATCCCCATATTCTTGAACTCGGATTATTTTACCCATATTGCATTAGTATTTGTTTGACCATGCTTCTCTATCAAGTGTTCCTTGTATGCTTTGGTTCTAGTCTATTTGTAGACTCTAGTATCCAATACACTGTCAGTTCCTATGACTGTAGCAGGGGGTAATTGGAGATCTTTCACATCTCTGTTCACTTCTTTGAGACTTTGATCCATGTCTTGCTATGGTCCTTTGTAATGGACTAAGTATGCAATATTAAAAATAGGTGACAGTCCACTGTCTTCTGGGAGCTCAACTCTAAATGCATTATCACCATACTTAGCTAAGATAGGATAGGGGCTTATCCTTCTCATCTGCAACTTGTGAGGGGCTGCTTTTTGAAGTCTTGATTTTTTAAGATGCACCATGACCATGTCACCCACATTGAACTAAACTATTCTTCTACCTTCATCAACCTTGGTTTTATGTTTCAATGTGTTTTCTGTCAAATTCTTCCTGACTGTATCATGTATCTCCTACATTACATAAGAAAAATAATCTGCATATCCACTTTCCTTTACTCCATCCTTCAAGTCTCTCAACTCATAGACTCCTCTAGGATGTAATCCATATACTATCTCAAAGGGGTTCTTCCCCGCTGACCGGTTGATGGTGTCATTGTAGGCTTACTCAGCCTGTCCAATCAATTGATCCCATTGCTGTCCATATTCCTTGGTCAAACATCTTAGTAAATTTCCAAGGATCCTATTCACCACTTCGGTCTGACCATCACTTTGGGGATGGTATGCAGACCCCAAGGATAAATTAGTGCCTAACCTTTTACAAAGAGTCTTCCAAAAATGACTCATAAATTTAGTGTCTCTATCTAACACTATGCTCATAGGCAACCCAGGGATTCTTACTATCTCTTTGAAGAAGAGAGAGGCTATTTGGCTGGCATCATTAGTGGTCTTGCATGGCACAAAGTGAGCCATCTTTCTGAATCTATCCACAACTACATAAACACTATCCATGCCTTGTTTTGTCTTGGGTAACCCAACTACAAAATCCACGCTCAAGCATTCCCATGGCCTAGTGGGAATAGGTAGTGGCTGATAAAGGCCTACATTTGAAGAAGTACCTTTTTCTCTTTGACATACAATACAACTTTCCACATACCTCCTAACATCAAGATTCATCCTTGGCCAATGATAGAACCTTTGAACAAGTTCTTGGGTCTTCATGATCCCAAAGTGACCACTCAATGCACCATTGTGATTTACTTGGATTAAGTTCTCCCTAATAGACCCTCTAGGGACACACAACCGATTTCCCTTAAACAAAAGGTTGCTTTGCAAAGTGTATTCAGCATACTTTCTATGAAAATGATTCTCAAATTCAGCACATACCTTATAAATGTCTGCAAAGTCTTCATCATCAACATATAGATCCTTGAAATGATCTATTCCCATACTCTTCAACTGAATTTCCTGAATTGTGAGAGCTCTTCTAGACAATGCATCTGCC
>MU224906.1:1012227-1026392 GCA_018584345.1 Thuja plicata
ATCATCAGGCAAGTAAGTCTTCTTGAACTTAGTCACCATGCCCTTCCATGAGACTATAGGACTCCTTCCTTCTTTCTCCCTTTCAATTTGAACAAACTTCCACCATGTGAGAGCTGATCCTCTCAACCTTTACTTGACCACATTCAATTCTTGGGCCTCTATGATACCATCACATTCAAAATGGTTCTCTATGCTGTCAATCCAATCCACAACTGAATCTGGATCCATTTGTCCACTAAAAAGTGGTACACCCTCCAAAGCTTTGCCACTTAAAGCCTTCAATGCCTTTAAGAAGGGTTCTTGGTCACTGACAAGGTTAGGGGTTGGAGTTTTCTCTTCTAAATACACTCCCTTCTCCCTTTCTTCTTCTTCTTCTTCTTCTTTCTAATCTATCTTATCTTTCATCTTATCATCTTTGTCTTGGACTTCTTCCAAGAGTTTCTACGTTTGAGACAACCTTTCTCTTAACAACTTGTTGTCTTCTTCTTGCTCCTCCACCTTTTTGGCTAACTCAGCATTAGCCACCATGGTTTTTTCTTCTACTAATCCCCGTGGTGTATTCTCTCCAACTAATTTAGTAGGCTAAAACATTCACCACAAGCTTTATCTTTAACCAAGCTCTGATACCAATATGGTGTGAGTGTTCCAAGGCTTGCTAGCATTGCATCCAAGAGACCTAGCTTGTCTCTTCTAGGAAACTAATCTCCTCTAGGTCTTGATTGTCTTATATGATTAACTAAGTCCAATTCCAACTCTCCTCTAAGAGTTTTAATCCTTGTGCTTCACCTTGAAAGACTAACACCTTTTAGTTAGTTCAAATCTTCACTTCTCCTACTACACTTAGAAGGATCTAAGTGCCAACTCCACTCTAGCATTCAATGATTCATTGTAGGGGTGATCATCATCATGGAAAAATTCCATTCACTTCTTTGGATCCATTTTAAGGGATCTCATAACCATTTTTAGTCGAGTTCAAACTCTAGTCTCCAAAAGGCCTAATTGGGCTTATTTCCTTATAGCCTTTTACAGTGACTTTTTCCCAATTCTTTCAAAACTTTCCCAAAGAAGTTGAAAATACAATCCCACATTCAGATACCCTTTATCAATCCTCAAAATATTTTGTAGGTTTTAGTCTCCTAGACCCTCTGCACATAGGGCTCCTACAATCTAGGTCCAATAGGGCTAATAGGCTTAATTTCTAGGACTGTCTACAACATAGTTTAAAACTTGCTCAAAACTTGGTCTCAGGGATTGGTATGAACTCAACCATCACATTATGTCAAGATATGATCATACCCTATCTGAAATTGTAGTTGTACCATACAATACTTCTCTACCCTGCAATAAATTTTCAATTCTTCAGCACTAAACCTCTAATCGGGCACTATCTGCTCGCCTAGGGCTTAGTAGTAAAAATATATCTCCATCTTCCTAAGACACCTAATCCTAAAAATATATACAATAATGAATCCCCTAACATATCCATCCATCCTTAGGTTTTTCTGATGGTTATATTTCATGGGGGATCCATGAATCGACTGACTGGTCAGGACAGGACCAGTGGAGACTCTAAACACAAAACAATTTAGCTAAGACCTTAGAATAACTCAAAATAATTTACTTACTAAATGAAAGATGCTTGTAACTATCCTATGAACACAAAAAAATCATTATTTTGAAGCTTTCATTCCATTAGATGGTACTATCACAATGAAATGCTTAGATTTCTGAATACAGAGTTGGAGAGCTACTATTCAATATTCAAAACTTGTTACAATGCATGACTACCTCTGAGATTTGAGTCTTGGGTAACATTAGATTACATCTCCTTGATTCTAGGGACTTTTTGTCTATTCCCCACTCCTAGCTTCAAGGGAATCCAATGTAACCGAGTTGCATGCAACATTTGCAATAATTGCAAATGTTGTCATAGCAACTTTTTAGAAAGTTTTGGCATCTTTGCCATTATGCCTCCTCCCTAAGTTTTAGGACGTCTAACCTCTTCATTTTGAGGATCCAATATCATTCATGACCTTATGGCATATCTATTAAATCATTTATGTGTTTAAGACACATTGAAGACTCTAACTCAAACTCCTAACACTAAGAATTTAAAAACTACTAACAATGGCTAATTTGGTGACCTTAGTCCTAATGAATAACTCACCTAGACCATATTGAAATGACCTTCTAAGGTCTAAAAACAAAACAAACTATCTTGACTTGGCCAATGTCAAGTACAATCCAAAAATGACTAAAACATGGAGGTTAGCCTAGGTGTGCTCCTGCACCAAGTTATTTTTCCCTCTGCTTATTATCTTAATGTATGCCTAGTTGGATACTCACGATGTGGACGTCATTGCAAGGGGGGTCTGCTGCAGTAACAAAGAAATATTAAATTGATGTTTTATTATTATTGTTACAAGTATTTCATTAATTAAAAGAATATTAGAGTGGTTCTCTTTACCTAATGGGGCCACATCATGTTCCTAATCTTTTCTTATAGCCTCATGCTCAACATGTTGAACACCATCTAAAATATCTAGAGTTGAAACATGAAAGGTTACATTAATTAATCCACCAATTGAAATTAAATATGTTTAAAAGAACATTAGAGTGGTCATTTTTACCTGATGGGTTCACATCATGTTCTTGATCTTGTCTAACCTGGTCATGCTCTAACGTTGAAACATGAAATGTTACATTAATTAATACACCAAATGAAATTAAATATGTTTAAAAAAACATTAGAGTGGTCCTCTTTACCTGATGGGGCCACATCATGTTCCCGATCTTGTTTAGAAAGATAATGCTCAACTTGTTGATCACACTCTACATGCTCTAAAGTTGAAACATAAAAGGTTACATCAATTAATGCACAAATTGGAATTAAATATGTTTAATTGTATTAATCCATACTGTGTTTTGTATAACTCATGAATACATCCAGTATCGAGATGCACACCATGACCTTCATCTGTAGGTTGTGCTCCACCCTCACCAGGTTGCATTCCAATGTCATGTGCAGTATTATCATTTCTTGCTTGTTTAAAAAAAACTTTATGGTGGAAATTAATATTGAATAGATTGCAAAAGTATTCAATTTTAAATAAAATTCATTGAGTTTATTTACCTGGGTAGTCAAGAGTCTTAGGCGTTTAGCCACAACTCCATAGCCTTGTTGGAAGGAAATATTTGTGTCCTCTTCTATGGGCACCCTATTGAATTCAGAGCCCTATATTTTTGCATAAGATCATGAATTTTTCTTCTATGGTGTGATATAACCAAAATTGTTTGCAATTTATTATTTGGATGCAGTATTTAATGTATTGATACTTACAATTCATGTGGTAACCTTCATATAACCACAAGAGCCAAGTTTGTGTTGCCCATGTTTTTCTATTCTTGCCTTTGTTGCCTTTGATGTTTCAGGAAGCCTATGAAAAGTTTGAAATACATTTGATTATGTAAAAATAAAGAGTAATCAGTAGATAATTACATTTTTGATAGTATCACATACCTTCCTTGGCCCGGTGGTGTGTTTCCTTTTTTTTTTTTTCAGCCTTCTCATTTCTATCTGACACCAAGTCCTTCCACTCCCTCTCTAGAATCATGGGGGGATGCTCGTACTTTTTTTTCTTCTCTAAATGTGACCTATATTGGTCCCTCACATACTTTATAAAGGTACCAACTTTCTTAAGGACCTTGGTTTAGTTTAATGTGTTATTATTGAACATCACATCTAAACGGTTAATGAGCTCATCTTTTAAACCTTGATTTTGGGCATTCCACCGTGTGCGTATGGTGGGCCCGAAGATATCTAATGAAATATCATTTAGATGTTTATAAAAAACATTATTTCCTACAAAAAGATCATGGGATCATTAGTCTAAAAAGAGTGATTGATAAGTAAATTTCAATTGGATTATATATAATAATAATTAAAACATTTAAAAGTACCTGGGACCTTCTCTATCTTTATGGGAATGAAATCCTCGGTGACCACAAATGTGACCAAAAATGTTCACGTACTTGTAATATGGGAAGATCCATGAAATACTAATAAAACATCACCACTACTAGTGGCTTTTGCATCCCCAAGTACATGTACTAATGAATGTTCTAGCATGTGTTCGCTGCTAGAGGGTGTAGTACCTGATGTTTGCATGCCATGTATTGCCGAAATTTCAGTAAATAATATAGGCATAGATGATGGGGTCAGATGATGTGATGTATACGTAGGAAGATCAAGATCAACACTTGTACCAACCCCTACTACTTGGGTAGTGCTTGCAATATCTAGATCATGGCCAACAACATCATGAGGACGCAAAAAATCATGTAAAAATCAACACATATTTTAGTTCATGACATAAAAGATTACAAAATATAAAACCATGAATGAACTTATGTTATAATTAAATATCATTACAAATTACTTGCAATTTTCCTTCTCTCTCAGTCAATACTTTAACCCTTTCTCTTATCTCATCTATTTGAGGCACTATGAATAACAACTGAAGGATTTCTTCATTGCATTTTTTTTGGGTTTTCCTTATCATATCCAAAGGGTTTGGGGAATATGCAATGTCATCATTGAATAATAGTGACTAAATTTACCTATGGATGCTCTCCTCTACTACTGGTGTCTTTCCCTATTCATCCAACTACAAAAATAACATTAAAAAAATTATCAAAATTAACCCAATAAACATAATAATAAAATGTTTTTCTCCTATCAAATTTGTACAATTACAATGAGGTAAACCTGTCAGGTAGAAGCATGTGAAGATGCATCATGATCTATTCTCTAGGCCAGAGCCTTCCTCCTATGATCAATGTCCCCCTGTGACAAGAATTAACCATAAAAAAATATTGTCGAAATGAAACCAATAGACTTACAAAAAAAAATGTAATAATAAAATGGTATATTGGAGTCATTAATTGGAGGTTGGGTAAAATGGTATATAGTACATACACCCCTCATAGTAATTGTGTTTTTATCTATCCGATTCCAATTTTAATCAATTAGAGACTCTTCCCCTATTGTTATTGATTTTATCACACATATGAATACATTATTTCCCTCACACGCTTTGAATATATAATTGGGTTGCTTTTTTTACCCAGGTCATGTACTATTTATAAACCCTGTAATACTCCTTGATTATTTTGGCCTTCCATCAATGTACATAGACATTCCTTTAATTTAATCCTAATCTTTTAGTTGTATATAATTTGCTGACAGTGCATACCTACGCATACTTTGTGTATATCAAACCGGCTGCAGCTAATATTTGTCGCTGTAATAGAGTGACATAATCCATCAATTAGTAACTTTATCATAACACACCTTTATGTCGTCTATGAAAAATAGGCCCAAACCATGTAATGGCGATGGTGTTATGTGATATATCCTCTCGTTGACACAAAAATTAGTGTTTATTGGAGGAAGTTCCTTGGGTACCCATTGTTTCTGTAGATTTTTGTACCTTAAGGGAACCTTGATGTCGCATATGCTCTCATCATCATAAGAACATGACCCCCATTTAACAAGAAATAATTCTATGCATTTACATAATTTTCTTCTAATCTTTTTACCTCTAGTGTATCTCCCTCTTTTATACCTACTACATGTCTCTCTTTCCTCTTCTCTTCCTAAATTTCCCTCTCTTGAGGAAGATAAATCTGACAAATACTTGTTTGGTGGTACCTGCACTTGTCCAGAATAGGTCAACACTAGTCAACGCCTCTAGAGGTGGAAAAAATGATGAAATTGATGTAATTCATGGTTTTATTTCATATTTATCATGTTTGAGGAGTCATAGGTTGATAGAAGATTGTTTGGTTGTGTGTGTATATATAAAGTACACCTTCACAAAATTAATATGAAATCAATCAATTCTATGGAAATAAAAGTCTAATTTAACTCAAAGAATTGACAATGAATCAAAAAGCATTCCATGGATCTCTAACAAAGCATGCTAATGAATCTCTCAGCCTTAATCTCCATTAGTGACAGTCCTAGAATGATAATTGATGTTTGATAATGCCTAAATCTAGCTCTCAACTCTCAAATTGCAATGCAATTCATTCAAATATGCTCTCAAATTGTTTAATTATGCTCTCAAATGCTATGATCTTGATGAATTTCTCTATAGCGTAGATGCAATTGCTCATGAATGTATAGGATTAATAATTCTCTCAAAATGCTTGGTATTTATAGGATTTCCCAAGGGTAGGAGGTAGATTTAAGTTGATCATGATCAAATCTTGGTTGAGTTGAAGGATTTCAAATGGTTTCAAATGGAGAGACCATTTAAATGGTCGTCTCAAAGGTTGGGACAAAGAGACAAATTGAGTGGTGAGGATGTTGAAGAGTTAAATGAGTGATCAAGATTAAAAGTTTGGAGTGATCCATGTTCTTTCAATCCTTGATTCTCTTTGGTTATTCAAATTCTCGTCCCCTTTGTTAAAAGAAATAAGGATTTAATCAATTCAATTAATTAATTAAATTAGCCATGTAAGGGAATAGGTTGATTTTGATTTTTGATTTAAACTATACAATCAATTGATTAAATCAATTACATAGCTTTTATTTATCCCTTTTATGCTTAGATTTAACTAATTGATATATTTATTAATTGATCCTTTTATTTGATGTAATTTAGTCCATTTTGATTTGAAGTAATCCATTTGATTTGATAAAATTGCCTTTTGATTGATTAAATACACATGACAAAATTCAAGTGTCTACAAATGTCCCTCTTTAAATTGATGTGCAAAGCGCATTGATTCAAAGAAAATTGATGTCCTAACCTGATTGACTGATTTGAACTAAAATAATGTCTGATGCAAAACCCTTATAGAAAACTGATGACGAGAAACCCTGATGTGAAAAACTGATGACAGACAACACAAAAATGCCCCACTGATAGCAATTTGAAATTTTAGTACCTTAGATTTAGTTGTTGTCATGAATGTGTGATAAAAATCATGTTTTGACCATATGATGCCCCCTTAGAAATGAAAATAGAATTGATATCAGAGGCAAAAAGATATTAAAGAATGAAGTTAATAGGTCAATTTTTTTTCATTTATGAAAAACCAGATGATAAATCGATCACAATATGCCCCAATGATAAAAATGTCAATTTGAAGGTCAAAAAGGGTAAAAATCTCTTTAATTGGGTCAAAAAGGTATAAATAAGAGTAAAAAGTTCATTTTTACTATTCATTTTCACTTTTTACCAACCATTTTTTCTCTGAGACTTTTTGAGATTATGACGATGGTGGTCCCCATACGCGAGCATCGATTTAAGAGAGGACATAGATTCCAAAGGCCAACTGAGTAAGAACCTCCGGTGAGTTATTTCTACCTTCTCAAGCATTTATTACTTCAGTTATTGCATTTAAATGATTTTTTTACACCTAGTTAGGGCTTTTTCTACAATTTTTAGTGAAGTTACGTGTAGGATCATGTCAAGTTGCATGTGGGAAGTTAAAGTTACATGTCCGCATAGTGAAGTGGCACATACAATCTAGAAAAATGTCACATAGGAAAACCTGTTATGTCACGCATAGCAAAAGTTAAGTGACACATAGAAAAACCCTAGCTAAAACCCTAGTTTGAAGTTATGCATACCAATAGGTAAATCACGTGTATGCTGCAAAGTATCATGTACAAGGCCAAGTTATGCTTATCAAGTATAAAATACTGTGTATGATTAATAAATTTATGTGTAACCTGAAATGATGTGTACACCCTTTTAAATAGCGTGTGCAAACAGGAAAAATGACACCTGAGTACAAAAATTAAAAAACCTTTATCGTTATTGATTGCCTCTGATAGAATGAATACTAGATTGATTGCAAAGATAAGTAGGTTGGATTTAGTAATGAAATCAAGTGTTTAGGATGTTAGGATAATTGGTTATATGGATGTTTGAAATATCAATCAGATTGGTAGGATAGGATAAAATGATGTATTTTCCCCTTATCACGATATAGAGTTAGGAAAAATAGTTGATGTTGCTCAAAAAGAGTGATAGGTTGATTTGATGTAGAATAATCCACTTGAATGATGATATTAATTGAATTGAATTTATTTAAAATATAGATTCCGTTGTGAAAGTTATATGTCTAAGGTGTTCCATCTTGACTTTCTGATATGGTATACCAGTTGTCAGGTCATGAGAGACGCATTATCTGTAGATGCAGTTTGTTTTACCTCCTTGAGCTAACTTGGTTCTAGATGAACCATGGACTACTTACAACTATGGCAGAGGGATAACACTCTGACCATAATACCTTCCACATGCCACTAAGAGAGATGACGATTACTCTAGAGGATGTTTACAGGTTATTGAGGATCTCGACTCAAGGAGAGTGGGTATATTAAAAATAGGCTTATGATGGTAGCGCATGCACACAAGTCTTTGGAGATCAGACGACCGGTGATGAGAGTATCACTTGGGTGTAGTTTTCTTCTTTCCCTCCTCTTCTTGTGGTATTAGGTACATTGATTGACAAATTATTATTATTGGATCGAAGAGGACATGGTTTTGCAATAGATTGGGATCGCATCATTGAGGATATGATCACCAATCCTCAGAGATTTGATTGGGGTTCCTGCATACTAGTACATTTGTATCACGAGTTGCACCATGCTATTTATAGGGGTACTTCTTCATTGTCAACCAGAGTGATGTTATTATAGTTATGGACATGGGAGCATATCCCTATTTTGAGACCGATAGCTACTAGATAGTGAGATCCCAGATGACCTTATGCATACTTGTATGAGGGCATGGTTGTTTAGCCTTGGCTGGGCAAGTTGGATTATTAGAGACATATGCTTGATGATATTGATCAAGTCATATTGAGACCATATCTAGGATGCAATCCATGGTAAGAGGATGATGATAAGTTATCGTATAAATTTTCACCATGATGGATGATAGGTAGATCACCACTCGTGATAGAGATATTTTGTTTTTATAGATTGTCTCGATAGTATGGTAGGATTTAGGATATACCTCAGGGTTTAGAAATTTATGCTTGAGTATAGGCTGAGAGAACTATGTGGGTTCCATAGGTTGATTTCCAGTATGCATGTGATCAAATTGGTAGATTAGGGTACATGCACTGGGATATGTGTGAGCATATTGCAGATGTGGGGATGTTAATGAATTATTCATAGTGGTTTTCTTATCACACATTCCCACATTTCATTGATCCTAGTGAGTCAATTCCTGAAGTAGATGATCCTTTAGATGATGATGATGGCAGGGGTTAACAAGGAGGTGGGAGAGTATAGAGAGTTTAGAGAGATCCTCAGCGAGATGGAGATAGAGGACATGGAGAACCATAGATGAGGGGTGTTCATGTGGAGGGGAGAGGTGGTGGGTATAGGATGAGACCAGTACATCCAATACCAGTAGCAGTATGGGGTTAGCGACAATAGAGAGATGCAAGACAAGCTCAGATAGCTGTTGTGAGATAGGGTCAGGGTCCATAGATTCTGGCACAATAGGTGCCTATATATCCTCAGATTCTATCACATTAGGTGCCATAGGTTCAAGTACAGTCACAACCATATTCAGGTACCATTACCAGATTAGAGAAGGATGTGAAGGGATTAAAGATGAGTTTGACTATAGTTACCAGTAGGATAGATAAGTTTGGAGATATGATACAGACATTCATGGTCAGGATGGATCAGATAGACAGTGGTGCTAGTTCTAGTCAGGGTCCTCCTAGTACACATGATAGATCAGGAGACAAAGATCTAGATGGTATAGGTGGTACAAGTGATACAGGGACAAGAGATGCCTCAGGTGCTCCTACCGGGTCATGATTGATATTGAGATATCTTTGGATTATATGTATTGTATTTTGATGTATCAGATGTTGATTTGATTAGGACTTTGACGTACCATGTTTTCTAGCTTTGATTATGTCAGATATTTGATTCATAGTTATGTTGATTTGATCACTTTGATTTCTATGATGGTATATGAAAAACTTTCTTTGATGTTATGATGTCTATTTGATGCTTATGATGCACTTTGTTTTTACATGTTATGGATGTAATGCCTTATATATGACATAGTTAGATGAATGAAGATGTATGCAAATTTATTTCTATATGCTTTTAATTTATGATGAATGCAAATCTAAATCATAGATGCCATGTAATGATCTTTATGAATGCATGTTGTATTTTTTGTATTTTGATAATGCAATCTTTCAATGATATGCACCTATATGAATGATGTTTGAAATGATTATGGATTTTGGATAATGTATAATGAATAATGATGTATAACATGTAAATAATGATTAATGTTTAATGAAGGCAATGATAAATGCACAAGAAAGTCTCCATAATTGATTAATTTAAACCAAGATAAAGATATCAAATCTTTGAATAATTAACCCCCTTGAACTTAGGAAATCCCCTAAATGCAATTAATCTAAAAATAAAATGCAACTAACTATCACTTTTTCTTTGCAAAATAAATGCAAAAGAATATATATTTTCATCATTGATCTTTTTTGTGAACCAGGAGCAAGTACAACATGAGCAAGTATAATCATCACTCATTGGATAACCATATCATGATAATATGAATACTATTTTCATTGATCTTGTAACCATTAGAAACTAGTACAACCCTCACTAGTTTAATAATCAACTATGGGAGTCTAAATACCATTTTCATTGGATTCAATGTTGCAATTGGATGTTGGTATTAAGATATGGAAGATCTAAATATCCAAGGTATCCATTTGTGTAAACAAACAAAGGTCAACCATCCTTCATATATGAATGTCCTCAATGATTCTTTGATGACCATGTCCTTAGATGAATCCACATAGGTTGGTGGATCTTCCTCAAAATAGTCACAAAAAAATCAAGAAAAATATCATGTCTTCATCATCGCCAATCTAGTTGAAACATCATTGATTAGCTAAAAAGAACACAATTCAATGAACATTATCAAAAACTTCAAGTGCTTTCTATTGTATCAAGATTTTCAATATAATTCCATCTATTATGATAATTTAGGTTTTATCAAATTTTAATCCAGATAATAAGGTCATGAAGTTCAAGGATCAAGTTTCAATATTGAATGGTTGGATTGAATAATGATATAAATCAAAGGTTCAAAAATATCTCTCCTCTAAAGTTTTGAAAATCTCTTATGTCATGTGACCAAAAAGTATTGTTCTTGAATCTATTTGTATCAAAACCGATGCTGCCTCCAAGTGAATATGAGACCATGTGTAAATTTGGGAAAATGAAACCTAATATGTGACAAGGTTTTGACAATGCACCTTAAAGACTTTATTATGACTATGCACAAATGACAGATGCAAGGATTTATACCATGAGATGGAAAATGCAATATGTACAAATGCAACTAGGAATGACCTAAGGGATCAAAAAGTGCCTATTTTATAGGTTTTCACCTTTTGAATTTATTTCTTTTTTTC
Organism: Thuja plicata; assembly: GCA_018584345.1. NCBI lineage: Eukaryota > Viridiplantae > Streptophyta > Pinopsida > Cupressales > Cupressaceae > Thuja > Thuja plicata. The sequence continues at coordinate 1,023,730 of MU224906.1, forward strand.
TCTTTTTTTCTACCAAGGTGCCTGTTGCTAGGTTTTCAGCAAGGCACTTTTCTCTTTTTTCAAAATTTTCTTTGATTTTTTCATTTTTTTTCTTTTTTTGATATCATCAAGGTGCCTATTTTCTAGGTTTTCACCAAGACAACAATTTTTTGATCTTATGAATGTTTTGACTTTCTTCATGCTCAATTTTCCTCTTTTTATGCTTTTATGCTTTTTCGTTGTTTTTGAAATTTTTTTTATCTTTCTCATTTTTTTGGATTTTGAACTTTTCTCATGTTTTTGGATTTTTTAACTTTTCTCATGTACAAAGAATGATGCTAATCTCATCGGATATAATCTCTCCTGATACTCTTTCAACCAATACACTTTCATCTGATCAAGTGTAAAACCTCTTCAAGTGAATGCTATTGATAGGTTCTTGTAGCTCACCGCCTTCACAAAAAACTAACTTGTATGTTCCCATGCCAGAAGAAGTAATAAAAAGGGTCCAATACAATTTTCCTCCCATTCTCCTTTATTTTATCTTTCAACTTGGTTCTTAGGGTTTTATCTCAACACTAAATCTGCCACTTGAAATGCTCTAGGTTTTATCTTTTTGTTGTAATTCCTTGAGATTCTATTTTGGTACACTTTCAAGTGCTCATAAGCTTGAGTTTGATGGTCTTCTAAAAATTCCAATTGTTGAAGTCTTGCAACCCTATTATCCTCATCATTTATCAATCCTTTCAATGATACTCTCAAAGATGTGATTTCAACCTCCAAAGGTAAAACAACTTCTACCCCATAAACCAAAGAGGATGGTGTTTCCACTCTTGGTGTTCTAATGCTTGTTCTATAGGCCAATAATGTTGATGTTAATTGTATATGCCAATCTCTTCCTAATTTATCAACCGATATTTTTCAGTATTTTGAGGATGTTCTTATTTGTGGCTTCGACTTGACCATTTCCTTGAGGATAATAAATGGAGGAAGAATGGTGAGTAATGTGAAATGTCTCACATAATTCATCCACATATTTATTCTTGAATTGTTTTCCATTTTCCATGATGATGGCATGAGGAATACTATATCTAAAAATGATGTGGTTTAGAATAAACATGGAGATTTGTTTAGCCATTGCAATTGTTAATGGCACCACTTCTACCCATTTTATAAAGTATTATGTTGCAGTTATAATGAATTTATGACCATTGAAAGAAGGTGGATAAATTATACCAATAAGATCAAATCCCCATTGATAGAAATTACATGGGATAATGATCAAGTGTGAATCTTGTGTGGGCACATGAATCATATCTCCATGATATTGACATTTTGGACACACTTTAACAAATTGGAAAGCATCCTTCTCTAAGGTTTTCCAATAGTAACCCATGAGAAGGATTTTCTTGGGTAGGTTTAACCCACTCAAATGAGACCCACAAATACCCTTGTGAATGCCTCGTAAATCTAACTTTGATTCCTCATCCTCTAGACACCTAAGTAGCATTCTGTCAAGACTTTTGCGATACAATGTGTCAGAGAGGATAGTACAGCGAGCCGCTTGTCATATGAAATGTTATTTTTGGGTGCCGGTTTGGTCTAAGGGTAAATATTAGTCTTTTAGATAGGTAAAGATGGGTCCATAGCAAGATGAGTTATATCCATTTAAAAGGAAAATGATTTGGTTTTCAGGTAGGTCAAAAGTAGGTTCACCAATTCTTCCACCAAGAACTCATACCTAGCATTTTGATCTAGCATTTGAAGTAAAGAGGCTAGAGTAGCCATAGCATTAGCTGCTCTATTTTTATCCCTTGGAGTTTTTTTAAATGTAATCAAGAAAAAGTATTTCTTCCAGTCATCTATCATCCTTTTGTATGACATTAATTTTTCATCCTTAGTTTGATACTCATCATTAATTTGGTTGATGACCAATTGTGAATCCCCCTATACTTGCAGTTCTTTCATGTTCCATTCTAAAGCCATTTTAATGCATATGACTAAAGTTTCATATTCTGAAATATTGTTGGTGTTAGATTTGAGGAAAACAAATCCACCCAAGAATACCTACATGCAAGACTATCACATGAAGAAGCAAGAAGCAGACAGAAGAAGAGAAACTATGGAGGCCAAAAAGCCAGAGGAGTGAAATCCATGTTGAAAATAATAAAGCTTCTATTAACAACAATAATGATACAATCTCTCTAATGAAATGCAAAGAAGTGAATCCTTATAAAAGGAATCATGAAACCCTAAAGAATTATAAGTTGCCTAAGTATAACTTAAGCATAGAGTAAATAGACTAATAATTAAATGATTTAATTATTAGCTATACTATGACTACTCTAACACCCCCCCTTAAGTGTAACTTAGGGAGAAGAAAAATAGCTAAAGACTACTACAGAAAGCAGGAAAGATGGGTCCCGACAACAAGGCCTGATCAGGTACCCAAGTACAAGAAATGAACTAGATGAAGGAAACTAAGCCTTCAATCTAGGGAAAGTCCCAGAGAGAGGAACAAGAATGAGAAAGAAGCATCTTCGAAGCATGGAACTAAAAACTCTGTCAGAAGAGACTGCTGGAACCCCCACTAAAGTGCATGACCAGGTAGAGAAGACAATGTCTGAAGAGCTGATCAATTGAACCAGGAAGCAATAGAACCAACAGGTGAACCCCCCCATAAT
>MU224906.1:1026442-1079490 GCA_018584345.1 Thuja plicata
AATGTCTGAAGAGCTGATCAATTGAACCAGGAAGCAATAGAACCAACAGGTGAACCCCCCCATAATGCTGAACAGGGAGAGGTGACAGGAACACTGAAATGTAATGCCAGAAACATCTGCAGAAGAAAGAACCAGGAACACCAACAGTGCAACAGAAGTACAAACACAGGATAAAAGGCGGTGTCACCAACACATAGCATGGGCTAATGTTGTGGAAGGTACGCTCACTTGACAAAGGTGGATGCGCCTAAAATGGCATAATCATCATAACCCCCCATGGTACTTTATAACAGAGTGCAAGTACTAAAACCATACAAGGTGTACAAGATCCCAGAAATGTAGAAGTAGGCACTTTATCTCAGTGCATTTATAGAAAAAGGATGCAATAGTGGAGAAGCATAAAATGCTCAGAAGTTAGAAAGAAGAGTGAGCCAATAGTACAGTAGAAGAGATCCCAGGACCTGTAAACCCAAGCAATCCGCCAGAGTGCAAAAACTTCCAAACTCAGAGGAGAGATAACCTAGAGTAGAATCTTGAAAAAATACCCCTGCCATTGAATAGTTCACTGAACCAGCTTTCCGATGATATCTGGTTTGCCAAAAATGGAGTCTGAATGAGCCAGATATGACCCCCGAAAGGCAAAAATAGACATCAGACTTCAACAGAAAAAAATACTGTCAAAATGATAGAACCAAAAAACCTAACCTCCATCATCGGAAAGTGTTTGAAAATAGCTTTCTGACGGTATATGGAAGTCAGAAAAAGACCCCCGGATGCTCAAGATAGAGAAAAAATAGTCCCGGGGGGTTAGAAAGGCCTCAAAACTCAGGTTTTAAGCCCCTGGGGATAAAAAAAATTGGTGCCTGGGCGCATGGCACGTGTAGGGGCTGGGCCAAAGCCCCTGGTCTCCCATAAGACCGCCAGCAAAACAAAAGGGGCTCGCAGGTTTATAAAATGCACCACCGGGCGGCGGGGGCCGCAGAGGGTGGCGGGGGCCGCGGTGGGAGGCGGGCCGGGAGGCGGCTAGCAGAGGCCTGCGGGGCCGGGCAGCGGGGGAGCCGTGGAGGGGCGGAGCTGGCAGGGGACCGCGGAGCGGGCTGGGTGGTGGGCCAGCCACCGACCGGTGGCGGTGGAGCGCCGGTGGCCCGGCGGTGGCGCTCAACAAATAGTACTGCACGCATTTTTTTAAACGCCAAAAAATATTAAAAAACAAGCATTTTTTAATTTTTTTTTTGAAAAATGTGTCCGCACGGCCCTAGTAGGGCAAAAAAATTTCTCCAGACGCTCCGGTGTCCAAACTGGACATGCCTTATATGGATTCTGGAGTTTTTGGGCCTTTCAGACGCAACCGTGAGGTCAGTTTTGGTCCAAAGTGCCTCAAAAAACAAAGACCCTCCAGATCCAATAAAAAATGCTAGAAAAGCCTAGAGAACTTCAAACCCCCAAACTGCGATGAGCTTGCTTCAAAAAAACCAGAACAACGAGCAACAGGAGAGCTCTGATACCATGTTAGATTTGAGGAAAACAAATCCACCCAAGAACACCTATATGCAAGACTGTCACATGAAGAAGCAAGAAGTTGACAGAAGAAGAGAAACTATGGAGGCCAAAAAGCCAGAGGAGTGAAATCCATGTTGAAAAGAATAAAGCTTCTATTAACAATAATAATGAATATAATCTCTCTAATGAAATGCAAAGAAGTGAATCCTTATAAAAGGAATCACGAAACCCTAAAAGGGAAACCCTAAAGAATTATAAGCTGCCTAAGTATAACTTAAGCATAGAGTAAATAGACTAATAATTAAATGATTTAATTATTAGCTATACTATGACTACTCTAACAGTTGGTACATGGGAACAAAATTTTGTAGGACTTAGGAATGGTATATCCCTGTGGTGTGATCAACAAAATTTTGGCTCCCGATCCATGCTGAGTATAAGATCCATCAAAATATAACTTCCATGCTTTTGCTTCTACATTTGCTATCTCTGCATCTGGAAATTATTGTTGAATAGGATGATTGGAAACTAAAGGATTTTCCCCCAATTGATCTACTATGACTTTTCCCTTGAAATATTTTCAGTCCATATACTCAATATAAAATTCACTTAATACCATCACTCATTTAGAAATCCTTCTTGTGAGGGTTGTTTTGCTAAGCAAATACTTGAGTGGATCAATCTTGGAAATCAACTTAACCTTATGCATCAATATGTAATTTCATAGTTTTTGGGAATAAAAACTACCTCTAAACAAGCTCACTCCATAAAGCTATAGTTTAACTCATATTTGATCAAGGTTTTGCTTAAGTAATAGATTGCTCTTCCTTTTCCCTCATCATCCTCTTGTGCTAGTAAACCCCCTAAACATATCTCTATTGCTGAAATGCATAATAGTAAGGGCTTACCTTTTATGGGAGACATCAAAATAGGTGGGTTTACCAACTATGTCTTCAATAGGGTAAAATCTTGTTCACATTCACCATCCCATTTGAAAATAGTATCCTTAGGTAGAAATGTAGTGAAAGAGTGGCATTTTTACGCCAATTGAGAGATCAACCTTCTAATAGATTGGAGTCTTCCTTTTAGTGACCTCATTTGGATAATGTTTTTGGGTGTTTACATTTCCATAATTGCTTGCACTATTTCTGAACATACTTCTATCCCTTTCCTGAAACTATGTAGCCCAATAGTTTTCCAGATTGGACACCAAATGAACATTTCTTTGGATTTAAGCTTACTTAAAATTGTTCCAATCTTGTAAAGGTTTTTCTAGGATAGATAAATGATCTTTTCTTTCATGTGAATTTGGTAAAATATCATCCACATAATCTTCAAGAAAGGTATACATCATGTCATGGAAGATGGTAGTCATTGCCCTTTGATAGGTAGCTCCAGCATTTTTAAGGCCGAAGGGCATGACATTCCAACAAAAAGTACCCTAAGGGAAAGTGAAAGCGGTATTTTCTTGATCCTCAGGTGCTATTCTGATATGATTGTAGCCACTAAATCCATCCATTAATGAGAACATGGAGTGTAATGCTATCAAATCCACTATAGCATCAATGCTTGGTAATGGAAAATCATCCTTAGGAAAAGAAAGGTTAAGATCTCAAAAATATGTGCATAATCGAATGGATTTATCATGTTTAGTCATAGGTAAATATTGAAAATCCATTCTGCGTAAGCTATGACTCTTATGAAGCCAACTTTTAGAAACTTTTCCAATTCTTATTTAACCAACAAAGCCACATAGGGATGCATTTTTCTCAACTTTTTCTTAACATGTTTTATGCCCAGCCTGACATTAAGGAGATGCATTATGAAATTCAAATCTAATTCTGGCATATCCACATAGGACCATGCAAATTTGATTTTCTTTTGTTGGAAGAATTAAATGAAATCCTTCCTTTTTGTTGGAGTCAAAGATGATGCTAGATGGATTAATTTAGGTTCCAATTATGTGCCAATGTTGACCTTTTTTGTTGGATCAATTGAGATAGGAGATCTTTCCTCTTCATTTTCAGGTAAAGTATCCAATCTCTCTTCCAAAGGTGCCATAGTTTGGTTTTCACCTTCAAAAACATCCTTTATTTTTACTTTTTTGGGATCTTGCACTGCCACATGGTGGTTTTCACCACTAGACCTTTTCATTTTTTTTTTTACCTTTTTTACTTTTTCCTTGTGGATTAAGAGATTGGACTTTTTCTTCCATCATCATGTTTGGATCAAATTATTTGGTGGAAGATGGCTCAACTGCATTGAGGTATTGGGCCATAGCATTGTCATTGGGAAAATATTGTAAGTAATTAGATTCAGTCAAACCCCAATCAATAAGATTAGGATGGATAAGAGATAAGGACTCATTAGGTAAGTTTTCATTTATAGGGTTCAAGGACATGACTTCATTTGAAGGTTCATACATTGTATCACTTAATTCAATAACATGTGCTTGCTCGAGGTGTTCGATGGAAGTCAAATCAAAATTCTCTTCACTAGAGTCCTCATGGATTTCCATAGGAAAAAATACGTGTGGATTAAACCTAACATTTGAAATTCCCCCCCACGAAGGTACCCATGGTTCACCTGCCCATTGATTTTCACTAGATGCTTGTCCTACATTTTGTACTTGAGGCTCATTTGATATTTGTGTAGAACTCTACCCTTGTTCCATATTGGCTTGATTGTTTGCATTAGGTATAGTAGCATAGGTATGATTGAAATCTATCTCCTTGTCATGACAAGACTCTTCGGATAGAGAGTCCCATTAATATTCTCTGGAGTCATCTTCACTTTCAAACTCTAACATATGTACATGCTCATAAGAATCCTGAATAGTACTTGAATTAACACCTTTCTCCTGATACCCTATTCCTAATTTTTCATCCTTGGATCTCTAGTAAGGTTGGATGGGTTCTTAAAATCCTTTATTTCTAATGCCTAAGGGTCCTCTTCACTTGTAACCCATCTTTTTCATTGTTTGGAATCCTTGGCCATATTGATCAGTTTGGATGTTGACATGTTGCACTCTTTCCATGGGAACACTTGAATTATCCTCATCTTTATAAATCCATTGTAAGACTTCATTATCTTCTTTTTCTAAAGTTTATTGTTCACTTTCCCTCACAAAATGAGAGTTGTATTTTTCAGGTGGATGAGAATTGAAGTTTTTCCACGTGTCCTTGGAGAAGTGGGTAAGTCATATAAGGAAATAGAATATTCCCCCACTACTTTTTGATGTATTTTGCATTGTTTTTCAAATTGGTGCATCATCTCATTCATATTTTGATAGTTTTCCTTTTTGGTTTTTTCTCTTTCATCCCTAGAAGGTTTTGAAGTTTCTTCCCTTGGTGTAGAAAATTTTATTGAATTATCTGTTAGAAACACTGAGGTGGGGGGGGGGGGGGGGGGGGTGAATCAGTGTTTGTCTATTAATTATATTTCAGCAACTTTAAATTTGAATCAAATAGATAACCAATGAAGCATAACACATTAACTCATAACACAAGATATGATTACAGGGAAACCTTGATCAGAAGAAAACCCCGGTGGGAATTAGTACCCACAAATGATTGTACTAGTATAATGAACCTGTTAAAGTTCCTTTGCCCTGTTAGGAGCAGTCTTTAAAATTCAAGTACAATGACCTAGTAGGAGTCTTTACAAAAAACCTTATTAGAGGTGGTTGGCTCACTGCCAGAGCTCACTGCTCAATAATACGAAGGCTACAACCTCCTGATAACTGATATGCACTATATCAAAATTAACTATTGTAATGACACTGTTGTATGATCAGTTCCCTTTATGCACTGATGCTTAAAACTCTTGTAGACTTCTACTTCATACTGATTTTCTCATATTGATCTTCTAATTAACTTCTTTTCTTATTTTCTCAACAACACACTAATACAAAAATGCAGATCTAATATATATACATGCCTGAATAGACGCAATTGAAAACAAGACCTTAGTCGGCCCAAAAAAAATATTCACAACGCTTCAAAAAAAATTGGCTTAAGAATGTTTACAATAATTTTTAAGACATATTTACAAACTTATTACAATAGGTGCATAGCCTTTACAAAACAAAATATTATACGCTAATCCACAAACTGAGGTTGGCTCCATACTCTATTTTCTGAACTGTTAGTGCACTTAATCTTCCTGTAATTTCTCCATACTATCATTCTGTATCATGCATGTATAGGGAAAGCTAAAAAACATATCATAGAGCTTAAGTATGAATATGCATATCTTGACTCGATCGTACACACGTACGTTGGTGCTCTGATCAACTAAATAACTCTGTACTATTCTATTTTTCTGTACTTAGTCAATTTTTCTCTTCAAAGTTTATTGTCAAAACTTCATATGAATTTTTTTCCATAATGACAACACAAAATAAGTCATATACACTCATATTGTCAACTTTCCAACAATGTCCTGCTTTGTCATTAATGGCAACAAAGAAATGTGGCCAAGTTGTTTTAAACTTTGACTTAACAACAAAAACTGTATATTATGACTTTGGCTATATAACATACTCCTTATATACATACATACATTACTCCCCCTTTGACATTAATGAAAAAGGTGTCAAAATTGTGAGTCTCTAGGTACTTACTCCAAGTACACGTCTAGATAAGAAATCTAAAGATTCTTGATCTCTTGCTGCCAGAATGCCTTCAGTACATCAACTGTCTAAAGATGGGTGCATAAGGTATATGTAAGCTTCTCCATCTTTGTTAGATCTGTGCAGAGTCCTTGATCATAGGTGGAAATAGTTGCATCTACCTATTTGATTTTCTCATTCAAAACAACTAAGGAGGGCGCTAGTGCATTTCTCAATTGGGTCTGCTTGATCCTTATCTTACTGATCTCCATCTTAGCTTTTTCAATCTTGTCTATCTTCCCTTGATAGATATTGTTGTAGATATTGATGTCTTAGGATGATGTTTCAACTGATTGCCTTATGTTATCAACCAAGATATCTGCCTCCTCAATATTTTTGATGTTCTCAGAGGTGAGTTTGCCTCTATCCATGCAATTTTCTATTACTTTCCTGCCTTTTGATTCCAACTCTTTTAGAATAGTCTGACCAATCTTTAATGAATTGAGATCTAAAGAGGAGTTCTTTACCAATTCATCCAATCTTTCTTTTTTGTAACTTTCTTCTGTAGTTCTAGTAGCAGAGTCTACTAAACTTGTGAAGTGTGCTTTGAAGCCTATTAAGATGCTATCAACATCATCAACTGACTAAATTTTAGCCACTTTCTTATCTGCAGGCACTAAGTCATTCAAGATGTTCACTGCCTCCAAAAAGAGAGGGTTTCTCATAACTTGTTTCTCTTTGCCTTTCTCCATGGCTAAGACACTGATCTTGATCAAATCTTCTTCTCCCCATGCATCTAGGCTTGCTGAGTCAGGGGTTAAAATTGACAAAAATGAAGTTGATGGATGAATAGATGGAGTGAATATAGCATTTTGACTAGTATCCATACATTCACTTTTCACTGTGATCTCCATAACAGGTGGTTCATTAGATTGATTGTCTTCCTCATTATTCAAATTTGTTGAATCTTTAAGAGGAGCTTCATCTTGTTGTAGGGAAACATTATCTGTGCATACCTTCTCTATCTCTTCAGTGCTGACAAATGCTTTTTCAAAAATTTCCATGTCATTATCTGAAGTTTTCATGGATATCTTAACATCATTGATTACAAAGGTGTCTTCTAAATTTTTGGCTGTGTCAGAAGGTGATGAAACTATGGGCATTGAATCCAGTGAACCTGTCATAGGCACATTTGGAATCATTGATTCTTTATCCTATTTGGGAGGGACTGGAGTTACTTTAGCTATAGGCACAGTAGATGGATACACTATTGATTTTTCTAGCATGTTGGAACTTGTAGCTGAGTATCATGGTGATGATTTTGATATCATCCTCTTTAATAGGATCAATAGTCATCACGCACCTATCACTTCTGGATAAGCATGTTTGTTCAACCTATTTCTTTAAATCTTTACCAATGGGAAGAACCAGTCCAACCTTAGGGAGTCCGGTCATTTCATGAATAAGATCAGCAGTAATGCGGACAAGAACTTCACCAATCCAATACAGGTCATCATGTATCCTACTAAGATTTTTACCCATTCTTGTTCATAGAACTCATGCGTGTTTGAATACTCGAAGATAGGGTTATCAGTGATATGTGAGAATTCATCCTTGAATGAGTAGTCTGGTTTAATCATAAATTCCATGAGCATTGCTATGTTGTTATACCCAACAGTTTCCTTCTTACAATAGATGTAAGCACGAATGTCCTCTACATGCATGACTCCTAGTGGAGTCTTGGAGAATGCCCCTTCTACATCATCTAATATAGACTTGAATGAATGCTTCTTAAACACATATCTCTTCTTCTCAGAGATGTCAAACACTGTAGGAGTAGCCATTACTTACTTGTTGCTTTCGTAAGTAGGGTTTCTAGAGATTTTGAAACAACACATCTGATAGGGTTCCATTTCAACTTTGATTCATCTTTCTAATCAACCAATTGGTTTATCATTCAATACTTCAATGCTAACTTCTGTTGTGCTCTTTGAATTCTCAATCTCGAATGCAAATTGAGGATAAAAGATTGTTTACTGACTTATATAAAAGTTACTGCATTTAATGCTCAAAGCCGTAACATGGTTAACACAAAGAATTTCAATCTTTACTTCTATCACTGTTCAAGCTATGCATCCATGCATACTTCCTCAATTTGTCACCAAATACATGAATTCATAGGCACATACTCAGAGGTGAGTATACTAGCCACGCAGGGGTTCAGAGCTAGAATAGCTCCCCCTAAGACCATGAGGTTCAACTAACCAGAAGTAGAAGGTGCATCCACTATGGATGCATCTACTACCTTATTCTCATTATTATCTTTCTTTAATTCAACCCATATTTTAATTAAATCTTCTTTAGCTTGTACAAACTTGACTTCACCAGATTCTTCAAATAAAGATTCTTTAGGCTTCTCTTGTTTTTGAGTTCTGGATCTACAAAACCTTGAGATGTGTCTAGCTTTGCCACATGAGTGACAAATGATTAGAGGTCTATTGATATTGTTTATCATGCTACACTGCTTGGCTGTGTGTCCATTATAATTACATATCTGACATGTAATGTTCTGATAGTTTCTCTAAGGTTGATTTCTCTGATTGTGTTGATTCAGATTTCTTTGATTTTGTTGTGACTGATTTCTTAGACTTGTTCTACAATGAATATCCCTGTGACCAAATTTATTACAGGAATAACAATAGCCATTGAAAGGTCTTACCTCTTTACAATCTCTTTCCAAATGTCCATGCTTTTTACAGGCATAACAAGTTCTGTTAACTTTCTTGAGTTCATCTTTAGGTGGTTTTGTTTTAGCCTCTGCAAGATTATCAATTTTCCTTGCTTCTGTAGATATCTCTTGTGCTTTCTTTCTTTCTTGCATTGAATTGATTTAAATTTGATCTACACTATATCCAACACTAGTAGTATCATATTTTAGCTTCTATGCATAAAGTTGTGATTGAATTAGGTCAAAACTTGTGTGTAAATTCTCAATTTTCTCTTTTGCTTCTGTTAATTCAGATTCAATCTTTTTCTTGATGTTTCCAAACTCTAAGATCTTCATATTTGCTTTCATTAGTTCATCATCTATTTGTTTTCTTTCTTTGGTATTTTCTTCAATATCTTTTAGGCTATCTGTAAGTTGTTCATTCAGATCTTCAATCTTATCTTTCAAAGACATATTCTCTTCATTCATCTTTTTGACCATTTTTCCCAAATCATTTGTAGAGCAATCTTTCAGATCTTTCCTTAATTTTTTGATAAGCATTTGGGAGCCATCAACTTTTAGTTTTAGTTTTTTCATTTTATTTATCAGATATGTCAAGATCTTCAAGGGATTCTTGAAGATTCTTTTTTTAGATGTTTTTCTTCTACTAAATCCATGATCTCCTCAAGTGGTTAAACTTTCTTTCAGAGGACCAGAGCTCTGATACAAATTGTTAGAAACACTGAGAGGGGGGGGGTGAATCAGTGTTTGTCTATTATTTATATTTCAATAACTTTAAATTTGAATCAAATAGATAACCAATGAAGCATAACACATTAACTCATAACACAAGATATGATTACAGGGAAACTTTGATCAGAGGAAAACCTAGGTGGGAATTAGTACCCACAAATGATTGTACTAGTATAATGAACCTATTAGAGTTCCTTTGCCCTGTTAGGATCAGCCTTTACAATTCAAGTACAATGACCCTGTTAGGAGTTTTTACAAAAAACCTTGTTAGAGGTGGCTGGATCACTGCCAGAGCTCACTGCTTAATAAGATGAAGGCTACAACCTCCTGATAACTGATATGCACTATATCAAAATGAACTGCTGTAATGACACTATTGTTTGATCATTTCCATTTATGCGTTAATGCTTAAAACTCTTGTAGCCTTCTACTTCATATTGATTTTCTCATATTGATCTTCTGATTAAATTCTTTTCTTCTTTTCTCAAAAACACACTAATACAAAAATGCATGTCTAATATATATACATGCCTAAATAAACGCAATTGAAAACAAGACCTTAGTTGGCCCAAAAACAATATTCACAATGCTTCCAAACAAATTGGCTTAAGCGCGTTTACAATAATGTTTAAGATATATTTACAAACTTATTAAAATAGGCGCATAGCCTTTACAAAACAAAATATTATACGCTAATCCACAAACTGAGGTCGGCTCCATACTCTATTTTCTGAACTATTAGTGCACTTAATCTTCCTATAATTTCTCCGTACTATCATTCTATATCATGTGTTTATAGGGTAAGATAAACAACATATCATAAAGCTTGATTATGAATGCACATATATTGATTCGATTGTACACACGTGTGTTGGTGCTCTGATCAACTGAATAACTTTGTACTATTCTATTTTTCTGTACTTAGTCATTTTTTCTCTTCAAAGTTTATTGTCAAAACTTCATATGACTTTGTTGCCATAATGACAACACAAAATAATTCATATACACTCAGATTGTCAACTTGCCAATATTATCATTATAGCTTTGATCCTCAAAACTAACCTTCTCTTTTCCTTTAGTTGACGTAGGTAAGTTAGTTTCATTAGGACTTGAAGTAGAAGTAACATTTAATGTTGAACTAGGACCTTCTCCTTTGGTTTCTTCAATGATGCAACTAGGAATGAATCCTTCTCTATCATGTGGAATAAATAACTCATGAAGAGGTTTCACCATATTGCAATATTGAAAGGGATTTTAATCTCCTCCAATAATTATTTCTTTACCCATGTATGGAAACTTGATACATTGGTGATATGTCAAAGGCACCGCTTGCATTTCATGAATCCATGGCCTTCCCAATAAAATATTATAAGTGTCATGACCAAAAGTTGGGCAAAAACACACAATAAAAATTTTTAATAACACACTAAAGGATGGATACACTACCAAAAAGGTAACACATTCACACAGAATGGTGCAGTAGGAAAACAACAAATGGAAAGGTCACAAGAGGTAGGATAGCTCTCAAAACTATCCTATAGGGATCCCTAAGCTACAAGCTTTGATTGACATGCAAATCGAGATAGTTGACCAAAAGTCAACTATACTCGATAAGCATGAAAATAAAGTTACTAGGGTCTACTAAGCCCTTAAGGAAGGCTTACGCATGCAAATAGAGATAGTTGGCTCAAAGGTCAACCAGAGTTGAGAAAAATTCAACTGTCTTTGAAGGGTGCAAAACTGAAATCCTAGGTTCCAAGGGGTACATGGAACACTTGGAATGAAAATTGACACAATCGGTCAAGGTTTGACCATGGACCAAAAGTCAACCATGCTTGAGTTTGGTCAAGGATACTGAAATATACCCTAAAAAGGGCCAACACAATGATAAGGAGTTGGCTTGAATCGCTTATCGATAAAACATTATCTAGGTCGATAATAAAAGAGGATAATTTTGATAAAAAAATTTACATAGGACTCTATTAATGGAGTTTCAAGCTCAAGGACATCAAGAAACCATGAAATCTACTTCTAAAGAAGACTAACCTTTATCCAAGCTAAGGTGAGTTGAAAATTGGTGATGAGCTATCCTTCCTATTCTCCTTCTCTAAAAGCTCCTTCAAATCTAAAATCTGTCTCTAAGGGTAGAGAGTGGGTGAACACCCAAATCTTCCTAAAAATTTCCCTAAATAGGAAAACCTCCAACATGACCAAGACTAACCCAAGGGTGAGGTGACCCTAACCATCCCTTTCTTCCCACTTTCCCTCATTCTTCATGAATGGAGTGTTGGTTATATTTTTGGTTTTGAAACCTGCTAGTAAAAAATTTTGGTTCTCAGTGGTTAATCTTGCCTAAAATTGTCAAAATCTTGTCCAATTTTGCAAAATTACCTTAAATTTTCATGTCCAAGATCTAAAATGGAGGAAAAATATAAAAAACCCTATGCCCTAGGTCAATCTTCATGTGAATTTGAGCAAAACCCTAAATGTCCTTAGCTCATTCTAATTTTGTGTTACTTTTTTGTTCACTTAAGTGGCCTTAAGATCATGTGTCTTTTTTTTTAAACAGGGCCACTTTCTATTTATTCTACGTGTTTATAAATTTATTAACCCCTAAGTTTCAAATCTTGCATGTCTTTTATTTAACTGTTATGTGTCGATCTAGTATATTTTAATCCAATGGTCCAGTTAATGACTTAGTCCCAAGATGCGCAAGATCTATCTCATAAGTCATTAAGCGGCAATGACACGTGTTTTGGGTGGGCCCAACATAAGTTGAAGCTTAAGTAAAATAGCATGGAGTTCCTATTTGATCAGACAGTCCACTTAATGGCTTAATCCCAAAGTGATCGAGATCTATCTCATAAGTCATTAAGTCTGATTGATGCGTATCCCTGTGGTGATGTGGGCCCTATTGCATAAATTTTGACAGATATTAAAGTGCAGATGGATCTGACGGTTCACTTAATCGCTTAATAACAAGATGCGCAAGATATAACCTATAAGTAATTAAGTGGTGATGCCATGTGGCAGTTGGCAGGCCCGAGATTTGTGAACAACTATCTGATAAATTACAGTTAGATTCTCTTCTAATCCAACGGCTCACTTAATATCTTAACCCAAAGATGCGTAAGATCTATCATTAAAGTCATTAAGCCATGCTGCCATGTCTCTTGGGGATGACATGTGATCCACTAACATGAATGTGAAAATGGATTAAAGGACTGACAGTTGTAAAAAGATCCAATGGCTGAATTGATAGCTTAGTGGTAAAGTGATTGAGATCTAACATGTAAGTGATTAAGCTTTGCTGCTATGTGTCCCAGTGGGTCCGGCTGAGTTTTTCAAAAAGGAGTTAAAGGTGTAGCATCTAAAATTTGATCCACCTATTGAATTAATCACTTAATGGTAAAGTGATCAAGATCTAATGATTAAGAGATTAAGTCATGTTGGCACGTGGTAGTTGGTAGGTCTAGTACAGTGCAAGGATAAAACAAAAGGGACGCAATTTGAAAGGGATCCAATGGCTTACTTAATGACTTAAAGAAAATATGATCAAGATCTAGTGTCTAAGCCATTAAGTGGTATTAGCATGTGTCCAAGATGATAAATTTGCATCCTTAGTTAGTAAAGCCTGGGGTAAGGTAACTAACGGTCAGGTTAAAAAAGATCGGGAGGTTGACTTAAAGGCTTATGGGGGAGATGCACAAGATCTAATGTTTAAGTGATCAAGTCATGTTGACACATGTCCAAGATGAATAGTGTTTTCCTAAAAGTGATGAGACCCACATGATATGTCGAAAGATGATAAGATCTACGGTTTAGATTCAAAATTTTAAAGAATGGTTCCAGTGAACCATTGAGCCGCAAATATTTAAACAAGATGAATTTATTACAGAACATGTAGCCACCTTAGGTAAAATTCAGTGCAAGAAGATTGATTTTATTGAGC
Source organism: Thuja plicata (assembly GCA_018584345.1). Classification (NCBI taxonomy): domain Eukaryota; kingdom Viridiplantae; phylum Streptophyta; class Pinopsida; order Cupressales; family Cupressaceae; genus Thuja; species Thuja plicata. The sequence continues at coordinate 1,039,967 of MU224906.1, forward strand.
ATATAATTCATTACTTGAGTTCAGAGTTTCCATAACTATTGAAGTGCTTGAAGTTGAACTGAAAGTTGCAGTGATCTTGCACTCTATGTTACAAATTGCCGAACGGGTAAGTTTTTTGTCATCATACTTCTGACACATTAAAATTCATACTTGCAGTAGGTTTCAAATTTTGAAGGATAAACAAAGTGTTGATAAAGTCTTGTATTATTACTGTAAGAAACCCTAAATTCATAAAATGGCCCCTAGAATTGAATTTACTAGTAAAATTGATTACAAAGATCGAAATGTGTGGGATGATCTTTTACACCAGCTGAATGGATCCACCAATGACTCTACTTAGATCAAAAGAATGGTGCTTGCGAGTCCTTGTTTTAGAGTCAGGGAGGGTTTATATGATATGGGCAGATGGGCTAAGGATGCCAAGGTTAGTATAAGTGGTCTTAGTCTGTTCAAAATTGCTTTCGGCCAAAGAAATGATCCTACCCTAGACTGTAATATATGGGATATGGATATAGGAAAATTAATAGTTCCTAGAGTGTTTATAGACACATATTTGTTGATTACAATTTTGAAAGCCTATGATAAGGTGTCTAGGGTTTGAAGGGATATAGATGGAAACAAAATATAGAATGTCATAGCTGATGAGATAAGAAAAGTCTTCAAGTTGAGTGATCTTTCTGTTTAGATGGATGACATTGATTTTGAATACTTCAAAGAAGTGTACAAGAATCAAACAGAATACTTCAGAAATGAGGCTTTGAAAGGGTATTTAAATAAGATAGGGATTTTAATTGTAGTAGGCCCTAACACACCAAAGCCCTTCAAACTAGATTATTTTAATGGCAAGGCTAGAGGGATGTATAGTGCCCTATGTCATGTTCTGGGAGAAGATGAGGAGACAACAATGCCAGTTCATTTTATGCTTATGATGGTTCAAATTTTGCATCCACATTTATCTGTTGTTTTTTACTATGCTAATTACATTGTTGACCTGATAGATCAAGGTTTAGTAGGCATAAAAGATTCTAAGATAGTTAAGACATTTGGATGGTATTCTATGATGATGCACATGATTTTGTGCAATAAGTTGACTATTTTGAGGAAGGAATGGATCTTACAAAATCTCAAGATGATGAAGAGTTGTTAGTTCAGCTATGGAGTACAAACTTATCTTGGGATTGGAAAGAGGCCAGTTTTATTAATTATGACAGATGTTTTGCCTCTAGGCTCAGAGTCTTGTTATGCACAGACAACCCAAGAATCCACGTAGATGTCTTAAGATTTTTGAGACCAATGAAGTATGTTAAGGAGTTTCAGATTGTTCACAAATGGGGTGACTTAATTCTATATCTTGTTTCAATAGTGATTAGTGTCTATGGTTTCAGAGGAACTCAAAATTTCCTCCCTTATAAGGTTCCACTCAAGATAGGCATGGAAGAATTTATGAGACAACTGGGTGGATTAAAAGAAGAAGCATTGACTGGAAAATTGAAAGGCAACATCTTCCCAACCATTACAAAACCACACCAATTCATTATCACTAAAGGTGGATGGGCCCAATTTCACAAATACTTGGAGCCTTACCAGTTGGCAACCTCAGTGGTAAGATGTGTAGATAAAGAGGGGCTCATTAGTGACATGTTCAGAAAGAGAACTAAATGTTTAGCTCTAGAACATAAATTTAATTTCCATGGAGACATAATTAGAAATGAATTTGATTTGATGGAACAAGAGATCAAGAAGGAGAAATGGTTAGTTTATAAGAAATCATTAGATTTTGTCCATAATTTTGATAGAGCATATGATCCCTTGAAATAATTTATGCCCTGGGCAAAGAAGGTGGAATCCTTGATGATCATGTTTGAAGACATCATGCAAGCCTTAGACCAGAAGAAGAAGAAGGTAATGGAAATAGAGCTAGAGAAGGCCAAGGCTATTTTGAGTAGAGATACACAGGGAAGGGTTGTTCCACTAGGGAAATATGTGGTGTATCAATGGAGAGGATATAGCACAATTTTTCCAATAGTTGAAAATACCTCCGATCCAAAAGGGAAAAGAACATTGGACTCCAATACCCAATCATTTCCATCTCCAAAAAAGCAAAGGGTGGAAGGAAGAGATAAAAAAAAAAGATGATATTTATTACCCTTCCAAATGTCCCATACACATGGATGAATAGGCCATTGTTGATCAATTAGTGCAAATGGGAAATATTGGACATATTTTTGTTACAGTCGAGGAATTGCAAGAAGGAATGCCAGAGGCACCCAAACATGTTGAAATGGACTTAAGAGTAGTTGATTTTTCTGGTAAGGAATTGGATCCTATCACTAAGCAATCTAGTGATGAATTTTTATCAAATGATCTATTTGTTAAGGCAAGGGCTTTCATTCAATTCCTTTGGAGAATTCACATTAATGAATTTAGAGAGAAGTGTCAGAAGTTGCAGAGTGATCAACCTGACACAGATAAAAATGACATTGAAAAGGAAGTAAAGTAGGAAATGATAGCTAAACTTGACCAAATCACTCCTGAAGAAGGCAAAGAAATAGTGAAGAAAGGAGTTCTCATTCTGCCACAGTGGCATCTTGCTGATGCCATTATCTTTGATGCTGTTAGAAAAGAGACCAAATCAATGCACACTAGTGGAGTGTCTACTAGTGTCAAATTTAGTGAAGACCATGCAACACTGGTAATGTGATCTTTAAAGAAGAAAGACAATAAGAAAACTAGTAAAGATGACCATGCTAAACACTCAGGAAGCTTGTTAGTAAAGAGAGTTGCAAGTGCCTCAGGGGTAGAAGTAGCTAGCCTTACTCTGGAATTAGAAAAAATTAGCATGAAAGTAGCTAAGAAATAGGAAGAAGAAATTAAAATCCTGAGGGAAAAATATGAGATAGTAATGAAAGCATATAACGATGAAAGGGTATTTAGTCCATTGAAAAGGATAATAAAATTTCTATCCTAGAGGGAAAACAAAAATCTCAATTTTATCCTCAAAGGATGATAACACAAGATCAAAATTAGCTTGATTCATCCATCCCAATTATAGCTTTCCCTCCTTCTCCTATACCATCAAGTCTTGTTACACAAGATGAGTTGGAATTAGAAAAAGAAAGATTAATTGCTAAAAGGACCAAGCTAGAAGAATCAAGGAAGAAATACCTGGAAGAGTCTACAAAATTTAAAGAAGCAGAGACATGGGTACAAAAAAGGTATGTTGATAAGATACATACCACTCTCATGCAGTGTACTAAGGAATTAAGTCTTGCTACCATTTATTCGCTAGGAAAGAGAGTTATTAGCATAATAAATGAGTATGATGTAGACAAGGATAAATGGGACCTGATCATGGATAGATGGAAAGGAAAGAAGGATGAGTTGAAATTTTTCTATTCCACATCCAAGGAAGAAAAAAATATTGATATTCTTTTAACCAACACTTATAAATGCTTGAAATTACTAATGGACATGGACATAAAGAGAAGCATCATCATTAGGAAGGTAGAAACCTTGAGGAAACAATATTCAAAGGATCGATATGAGATGTTTCCTAACATTTTCAAGAAGAGTGGTGAATTAAAGGGTGAAGCATTATGGTTAAGACAAATGAATGAGGCATTGGCCACCAGGACTAACAACATTATTACTTTAGAAAGCACGGTTTTATTTTTCCAAACTGTGGAAATTATTAGCAAAGCCAGGGCACTTTTTGAGTTCTGGAAAGAGGAGATTGAGAAGGCAAGTGTCAATTGGGATGAGATTAACAACAGAAAAAATGAAATCATTTGTTTCTCTTGGCCAAGTGATGATGTGTATACCTCCTGGAAGGATAGGTACATTATAGTTGATCAAAGAGAAGATGATAAAGTGTAAAAGGAAAAATATGACAATTCTTCTCAATAGCTTGAATGAGACAGGTAAAGAGAAAAATGTTTCTACACCAATAGGATCAAGTACAACAAATTCCAGATGGTTGTTTTCAAACAAGTTTAAAGCAAGTACAATAAACAGGTTTTCAAAGGACAAACTACTTTGAATATCTTGTAACAAAAGTGGTTGCCATTCCACTTGTTGTTTTGTCCTATATATGGGTCATATGTTTTGTCTCTTTGCTTAGTCATCCGAAGACTTGTGCATCCTTGATTTTTAAAGATTCCAAGATGACTAAGGAAAACTATATATTGAAATTTTGAACACTTTCTAAAGGATGGTAAAATCAAAACTATGAGGTAGGATTTTCAATTGTGTCTAAGTTTCCGATAGGTTTTCATCATATTTGAATGTATTGAATCAGAATACTATTAATAAAATATAATGGAATTTCTAGTTTCAGATCTCTGATGTCTTTTTGCATTTATATTCAGCTCTTGTATGTTTAATTTTTAAGGCATTTGAAATATACCAGTTATAAGATAACTGTGTTTTTATTTGTGAGTTTCTTTCAAGGAGAGTTTAAATCTTGCAAATAGTTCTAGAGGGTTAGGGTTTTGTGCAAGAATTTGATACAAAGGTGTGAGAGTGAGAGGATAGTCTATAAGGCATTCTATTTGGGATTTTATTTGTTTTCTAACTAATTGTATTTTGTGAATGTATGTTTCATTATGAATCTCTACCCGAGATTAGGCACTGGTCAATTTTTTGACAAGTAGTTCTTATCATCAATCAATCAATTACAAACAAATCTTTTACTTCTATTATCAAGAATATATATGTCTACTTAATTGTATTGAGAAATACAGTTCATCATGGTGATTCCTTAAAGAGAGAATCAATAGGTTATCCTTCCTAAGTCTAGTACTGTAAAAAGAAGAAGGATGAATGTCCTTAATACACTGATAATATCTCTTTCTAATCTTATGGTTTGGTATGTAAAGTTCTGCATAAAGTTAATGATGTTTATTGGCAGGGTGTTTTGTCAACTGCTGTAGTTCAATAAAGGAGTGAATCAGTCTTTTTACAGTTAGATTTACTAAAAATTAGTATTTTGTTGAAGGTGCACCCACCTAGGTTTGTGAATCCTGAAGTGTAGAAGGATTATATCCTTGTTAATTAGCCTTTTCCCTTTATGAATTTGGAATTGGGAGTCTGAGAGTCAAGCTAGAATAGCTATAGTGTGATTCTACAATAAAAAGTGCTAACAAATTGGTGACTCTACTGGGGATTTGATTTAATTTTTTAGCATCATGTTCCTCAAAGATTTAGTCCTTGTGATATTAAGAATAATTCTATTGCACATCACTTGAAATTTTTGATCCTAAAGATGATACTAATCTTGTCACAAATATACTAAGTGGCGACCAAAAATTCTCTGATTTAATCCAGTATTTTCTTTTAAAAAAAATTACAAGGTGAAGTGGATCTGCAGTGATATATATGGAAAAGGATAGTATTATTCAGATCAAAAACTTGGTCAAGGGGAGGAGTTAATAAGAAAATTTTCATTCAGGTTTCATTCAAACTTAGTGTTGTGAGAGAAATTCTAAGTTGGGACTCTAATCTCTGTGCACTCCAGTTTTGCATATTGAACATATTGAATATAATTGTCTACTTTGAAAGATGAGTTGAAAAATAAATACTATATCTTACTTCAAAGCTAATCCTGAAAAGGATATTGGAGAAGAACTTCATACACCTAGAAGGAGACAATGGTCCAAGAGAAGTGGGTCTAAACATGATTCCCCAAGTACTTCTAAGGGGAGAATGGAAACCCCTATTCTAGAAATAAAGTCATCTTCATCTAAAAGTGTTGATCCCATAGGGCCATTTGATTCTTATAGAGATGATATAAACTTTGATCCTTTCAGAGATGGGGAAACCAGTGATGTAGGGTTTGTCCCTGCAGAAGAAAATCTAGCTCCACTAGAAGAAACATCTACTACTGAGACAACCTCTTATGACTCTGATAAGTTAAGAGATGAGGTTCTAGACTTGAGAAAAAGGAAAAAAGAGCAAGAAATAGAAATAGAAGATGCAAGGAAGAGGTGTGAGCAAGATTTTTATGACTTACAAGTAGAGAGAGAAGAACTCTTGGCTACAACTAGAAGAAATGACCTCAAGGATAAGAGCCTAAATGAAGAGATTAAAGGCCTAGATATAGACTTGTTTGGTGATTTTTATTATTTGAGGAAGAAAGCTACAAATAAGACATCAAATTCTGGAAAAGATGAGTTTGAAAAAGAAGGACCCGTCATTAAACAATTGCACCCATATGAGGTTGAACAGAGTGCAAAACTTAAGACAAGTACTAAGGATGTTCCCAACTAGGGTAAGAAAAAGGCTATTGGTGTTACTATAGAAGAGACTAAGAAAAACATGACTATCCTTGTGCCAATACCTCAAGTTGATCTTGAGCTTGAACAAGCCAGAAAAGCCAAGGAGGACCTAGCCAAACAACTAGAAAAGTTGGAATTAGAGGTTGTTGCAGCTAATATGAGGATGAAAATAGCTCTCTTACATGCCACTATCAACACTAATGCAAGTAGATCTATGTCAATCAATCATGGGATAAAACAAAAAAATCGGTCTACTAGTCCTATTCCCAATAGTCAAGGGGCTGGTCCTAAAATTCAGCCTTCTGGTTTGAATTCAAATGTCCAAACTGTTGTAATAGTCCCAAGGGATAACTGAGAGGGGGGGTGTGAATCAGTTATCAGCAAGTTAAATTATTTTCTCCAATTAATTATAGAATATCATAAGCACATACAAATTTAAGATAACACAAAATAAAACACCACAATTTTGGTTACGGGGAAACCAAACTAGGTAAAAACCTTGGTGGGAATTAGCACCCACAAAGAACTGTACTTGAGTATAATAATCCCTATTAGAAGATCTTACAACCCTGTTAGGAGTTGATCTTTACAAAGAAATAATTACAGTGACCTAGTTAAGGGTTGGACCTTGTTAGGAGTCTTTTACAAATAACCTTGTTAGGGGTGAGGACTCACTATCTAAAAGCTCACTGCTTAATATGGTGAAGGCTCCAACCTTCTGTAAAATAGATATACACTATATCTGAAAATGAACTATTTAGGTAGACCTGTTGTCTTGATCAGTTCCAATGAATTGTATATACTCTTTGCTTCTTCACATAGATCTTTATCTAATAAATGAAATAGCTTTACTGTCCCAAAACAATCAACATTATGTTCTATCCTTTTTCTATTTCTTTCCTTATCATTCACATTTGGTGATCTTCAAATGAAATACTATAAGTATCTTCTCTAAGAGATATGATCTTTGTCAGCTTTAGGAATCCCTTCCATGCTTCTTTAGTCAGCCAAACCAAGCACGCAACATAATTAGAACTGCGCAACTCAAACTAAATAGACGTATCACTTCACATAGTCGGCTCCACTAAAATTACCCAACCGTCATGTTTCAGATGAAACATGATTAGCACCTTTTGTTAATTAACTTAGACTCATAACTAAACATGAATCTAAACACGCATTTCCCATAGATAAATGCAACTGAAGAATCAATAAAATTATTGTCGGCTTTCTGAAAACAATTTTCTGAAATTGTGTCTGGCAAATAGAATAACATAAATCAACTGTTACTAAACATATGAATCTATGTGTATGTACATGGTCTATTAACTATGTCTAAAACATAAAAACAACCACACAAGGCTTCCACATATCCATACTAAAAAGTGAATACAGTTCACTGTTGTATACTATATGTTGTCATCAATGACAAGCATATAGTCAACTATTTGCACAGAAGAAAATCTTGAAGAATCTCCCCCTTTGACATTGATGGTAACATATGATTAAAAAAACCATCAATCCAAAAGTGTCTTCCTTCTTTTTACAATATTCTCAATATCCTCATCAAAGGTTCCTCTTCATTGCTATAGCTCCTCTGACTATGTTTTTATTTTTATGACTATATACTCCCCCAAAGTATATGCTACCCCTTACTATATACTCCCCCTTTGACATCAATGGAAAAGGGTGCCAATTACTATCAAGCACAAGTACTACTCCAGAAGTAGTGTAGTCAACCATTCATCAATTACCAAGGATTGATGCTCTTGCTGCAAATTCTAATCAAACTCAGGAAAGGGAATTACTCCTAGCTTCTCCCTGAGATGCTTAAAAGTATAATTTGATAAAGGCTTTGTAAAAATATCTACTAAATGTTCTTTAATGCTCACAAAATCCAAATTTACTTCTTTGTCTGCAAATTTTTCTCTTAGAAAATGATATTTTATTTCAATGTGTTTTGTCTTTGCGTGCATCACAGGGTTCTTTGACATATTGATAGTGCCAGTGTTATCATAGTGAATAACAATACGATAATCAATCTGAATTCCAAAGTCTTTTATCACTTGTTTGATCCAAACAATTGTAGAATAATTCAATGTTGTTGCTACATATTCTGCCTCAGCTATTGACTGAGAAATACAATTCTACTTCTTTCTTGTCCAGGTGACCAATCTATCTCCAAGGAATACTACTCCTCATGAGGTACTCTTTCTATCATCAACACAACCTGCCCAATCAACATTAGTATATACATGAAATTGTACATTCTCTGAGTTAGGATACCATAAACCATATTCTATAGTTCCCTTTAAGTATCTAAATATTCTTTTTATTTCCATTAAGTGATTTTGTTTAGGTTCAGCTACAAATCTTCCAACAATGCCAACTGCATTAGAAATATTAGGTCTAGATTGAGTGAGATATATGAGTTTTCCAATCATAGACTTGTATAGTGTCTTTTCAACTGTTGTGGAGTCATCATCTTTAGAAATCTTGCTTCCTATTGTCATGGGGGTGCTTACTAGCTTGTATTCTTCCATCTAGAAAGTCTTTAATATCTCCTTCACATATCTAGACTAATTTATAAATATACCTTTGTCTATTTGCTTCACATTTAATCCCAAAAAGTATTTTATAGGTCCAATCATGCTCATTTCAAATTCACTCTGCATCTGTTTTGCAAATTCTACACTAAGCTTGTCATTACCTCCAAAAATAATGTCATCAACAAAGATAGCAACAAGTAGTAATCTATTAGGTGCCTCTCTTATGAATAAGTTTCAATCTATTTCTCCCTTTTTGAATCCAATCTTTTTCAAGTAACCATCAAGTCTTTCATACCATGCTCTTGGGGCCTATTTAAGTCCATAGAGGGATTTCTTTAGTCTACATACCATGTCTAGTTTGTTTGGTAGTTTGAATTCTTTAGGATGCTCTATGTAGACTTCTTCCTTCAAGTCACCATTCAGGAAAGCTGACTTGACATCCATCTGATATACTTTCAATTTCTTGAATATTGCATAGGCTAAAAATAAATTTATAGCTTCCAGTCTTCTCACAGGGGAAAAATTATTAAAATAGTCAATTCCTTCTCTTTGCGCATATCCTTTACATACCAATCTTTATTTATTTCTTATTACTGTACCATTTTCATTCATTTTGTTTCTTCATATCCACTTAGTTCCAATCACGTTCTTGTCACAAGGTCTAGGGACCAATTCCCATGTGTCATTATTCCTTGTTTGATCTAAATCTTCTTGCATTGCACTTTTCCAATATGAATCATTATACACATCCTTAACACTTAAGGGTTCAATCTATGAAAGTAAGCATACCTCTTCATCAACGGTTGAACCTTTTTCTCTGGATCTTGTCAAGACTTTACTGCTCTGATCTCTAATGATATCTTCTTTAGAGTGGTATTTAGATGTGTATTTTGAGATTTTATGTGTGACACTCTCATTTGTAATCTGTGATTCTTCTTGACTTGTTTCAGGGTTATTGCATGATACATCAATACAGTCAAACATTTCTTCAATAAATATATCCTTATTGATAGGTCTAGGTTCATCTTCAATCACAGGTGCATATTCATAATATCTCTCTTGAATCATGAAATTATCATCAATTTTCACATGTGCACTCTCAATGATTTTATTCAACCTTAAATTGAAGCATCTATAAGATTTTCTCTTAGTAGAGTAACCAAGAAAAATACCTTCATCGCTTCTAGCATCAAATTTTCCAACACCATCATCTCTCTTGATGTAGCATTTGCTTCCAAAGATTCTGAAGTATTTTAGTGTAGGTACATTACCAAACTAAAGTTTATAAGGTGTTTTGTCTGCACCTGGTCTTAGTTGAATTCTATTGAGAGTATAGACTATTGTATTGACTGCATCTCTCCAATAGTTGTACGCAACTTTTCCTTCAATAATGATAGTGCGCGCTATGTCAAGTATTATCTTGTTTCTCCTTTCTGCAATTCCATTTTGTTGAGGGGATATGGGTACACTTAGTTGTCTTTTGATCACATGTTCTTCGCACTACTCAAGAAACTTGTTGGAGGTTAATTATCCTCCTCTACAAATCTCAGACACTTTATCTTTAATCCAGACTCATTTTCAACTTTAGCTTTGAATATTTTGAATTTATCAAAAGCTTCAGATTTGTCTTTAAAGAATGCAACCCACATCATCCTAGAGAAATCATTAACAAACAAACAAAATAAAATACCTTTCACCATAGTATGATATTTTTTGAGTAGGTCCACATAAGTCTGTATGTATTAGATCTAATTTGTTCTCTACAAAATTCTATTTTCTTCTGAATGAGGTCCTCACATGCTTCCCCATCACACATTCCATGCACATAGTATCAACTGGTCTTGAAATACTTGGAAGGTCTCTTACTGCCTTTACATTACTAATCTTCACTATGTTTTCAAAATTGATATGACAAAGTCTCTTGTGCCATAGCCAACTGTCATCCACTTTTGCAACAAAAAAACTTACTTAAGAGTTAAGATGAAAAACATTACCTTTGGTTTTTGAGCCTAATTCAATAATGTATCCTTCATTATTGTTAATAATGCATCTCTTGTTTTTGAATTCCAACTGATATCCTTTATCTAGCAATTGTCCAACACTTAGTAAGTTGTGATGCAAACCATCAACATACAAAACATCATCTATATTGTTCTTTCCATCTAAGGTCATAGATCCTCTGCCTATGATAGGTTTGGGAGTGTTATCTCCAAATCTAACCATGCCACATTTGTACTTGTCTACATGTACAAATCTGTCTTTGTCACCTTTCATGTGATGTGAACACCCGCTGTCTATGATCTAGTCTGTTCTGATGTCTTCTTGTGAAACTAAGACCAATTCTTGTGCTTTCTTTTTATCTTCAATTTCTATTTTTTCAATCATTTTTTCATTATCTTTAATTGAAACAAATCCAATCTAATCTTCTCCTGAATCATCATTAGTTACACCATCTTCAGCATGATAGCATTCCTTAGTGTATTTGGGTTTTTAATCTGATCTGTACTTCTTGACTCTTGTAGGACACTTGGATGCAAAGTGGCCAACTTTGTTGCATGAAAAACATTTGAATGGTAGTTGTCCTTCATATTTTCCTTTACCTATTATTTCCTTCTTAGCAATCATAGCAGTGATTTCTTCTAGTTTTGTATCAACTTCTTCTTTCTCAACATTACTAGTGATGCTTAAGGATTTCTTATCATGGACTGAGGCTTTGAAAGCTTTTTCCATTTTAGCTTATGTCTTCAATCTTGATATCTCAAATGCTGATATTTTACTAATCAAGGTTTCTCTTTTGAAGTCCTTTGAGAATTGCATAGTTTCAGCCAAGATGTTTATCTTGCTTTCATAATCTGCTGTCAATGTAGTCATCAGTTTGTCCATTATATCATCCTCTGAAACTTCTCCATCATTGTTCCTGAATTCTAAGACTGCTTCATTATTCCTTTGATTATAAGCTCTGATGTTTTCTTTAGGTAACATCTCTAAATTGTTGTATCTTTTCTTCCATGTCTTTCTACGTGCATTCTTGGCTTGGATGTCTCCTTCAAACATGTCTTCTAGGTATTTTCAAATTGAATATTCTTTGTCTACCTTCTTGATCTCAAAAAATTCACTGTCAGATAGGGCACTGATTAGGGATTATTTGGCAATTGCATTTTGGGTGAATACTTCCTTTTTTTTATTAGTAGAATCTTCTTCTGCAAGGTCCTTCATGGTGGGAACATCAATTGCATGAGTAGAAATATCATAAATCTCAAAACCAACGTACTGAAGATGTGTTATCATTTTTTTCTTCTAGTCAAGATAATTCTCTCCATCAAACTTAGGACTCTCTTTCCTGAAGTATGCCATTTGATCTACCTTAAGCTGTTAGGCTTTCTCTCCAAGGAACTTGGCTCTGATACCAATTGTTGTAATAGTACCAAGGGATAACTGAGAGGGGGGTGAATGAGTTATCAACAAGTTAAATTATTTTCTCCAATTAATTATAGAATATCATAAGCACATACACATTTAAGATAACACAAAATAGAACACCATAATTTTGGTTACGGGGAAACCAAACTAGGTAAAAATCCTGGTGGGAATTAGCACCCACAAAGAATTGTACTTGAGTATAATAATCCCTGTTAGAAGATCTTACAACCCTGTTAGGAGTTGATATTTACAAAGAAATAAGTACAGTGACCTGGTTAAGGGTCAAGCCCTGTTAGGAGTCTTTTACAAATAACCCTATTAGGAGTGAGGACTCACTATCCAAAAGCTTACTGCTTAATATGGTGAAGGCTCCAACCTTCTGCAAAATAGATATACACTATATCTGAAAATGAATTGTTTAGGTACACCTACTATCTTGATCAATTCCAATGAATTGTATATACTCTTTTCTTCTTCACAAAGATCTTTATTTGATGAATGAAATGGCTTTACTGTCCCCAAAAAATCAGCATTCTGTTATGTCCTTTTTATGTTTCTTTCCTTATCATTCACACTTGGTGATCTTCAAATGAACTACTATAAGTATCTTCTCCAAAAGATATGATATTTTTTGGCTTTAGGAATCCCTTCCATGCTTCTTTAGTCAGCCAAACCAAGCATGCCACATAATTAGAACCACGCAACTCAAACTGAATAGATGCATCACTTCACATAATTGGCTCCACCAAAATTACCCAAACATCATATTTCAGATGAAACATGATTAGTACCTTTGGTTAATTAACTTAGACTCATAACTAAAAATGAATCTAAACACACACATCCCATAGATAGACACAACTAAAGAATCAATAAAATTACTATCGGCTTTTTGAAAACAATCTTCTAAAACTGTGTCTTGTAAACAAAGTAACATAACTCAACTCTTACTGAACATATGAATCTATGTGTATGTACATGGTATATTAACTATGTCTGAAACATAAAAAAACCACACAAGGCTTCCACATATCCATACTAAAAAGTGAATACAGTTCACTATTGTATACTATATGTTGTCATCAATGACAAACATACAGTCAAATATTTGCATAGAAGCAAATCTCCAACACAAAATTCTGGCCCAAGTGTAATTTCTCAACCTGCTGGTCCTGGTCCAAGAATTAAAATATCTAACCTAAAGAAAAGTGTTCCCCCACCTATTCAAAATCAAGGAGGAATAGATGGACCAAGTGGTAACAATGTGTTGGGAAATTTCCAAAGGAGGCTTATTCACATGAAGAGATATAGAGCTCTTTTCTTTGATGGTATTCCTAGTCACCCAAAGGTGATCCCCAATGAGGTAAGAGACAAAATCCCTAAATTCATAGGACATAATGTCATTACTTTTGAAGAACATTTGAAAGCTTTCAATGATAAGATAACTAATTTTGGAAATGAAAATGAAGATGTCATCATGAAATTTTTTGTTCAGTCTTTGACAGAAGATGCTAGGGATTGGTTTAGAAATCTACCTAATGATAGAATTGCATCTTGGGATGAGTTTGTAAAATATTTTAGGGAACCATACAAAGACCATGTCAACTTTGGTTACATGCTGAATGTATTCAATAATATAAAGAAATTCCCTAATGAGAATATGGCAGACTTTAACAATAGATTCCAAAAGGCCATAAATAAATTATTCCAAGTCCTGAGGTTAGATGAGGAAGTGTGTCTGACAACCTATATCAATGTTTCTGATGGTAAGATGTCTTACTTTCTTAGAGACAAAAACCCAAAAAATTTAAGAGATGCATACAAGATAGCTATTGATATTGAAAGAAATCGGAGAGTATCAGGAAAATTGGGAAAAGGGGAAGATAATAAACTTTGGAAGGAAAAGGGACCAGCCAACAAACCTGTCAGAGAAGATGACATAGTTGATAAATTAGTAAGTACAGTAAAATACCTTGCTGCTAAAATGGATAAAAATGATAGGGGAGGTTACCGTGATAATAAATACTCAAACCAAAGGTTTGATAAGTAGCCTAACCTTAGGGATTACCCATACAAAACTAACTGGAATAATGGTAAGAATGCCCCTGATGATCAAGAGAACCCAAAATTTAAGGAAATCCATGATCCCCTAAAGAGGAATAGTACAAATTATGTTGAAAACACTCCTTGGTATGATTCCTATAATATGCCACATTCCTCATATCAATGTGTGGTAGCCCAAGCCTTGTTTGATCAAATGAATGATAGGGATGAATGAGTGGGTGCAGGGAAAGAAGGCCCTGCCATTAACATGTTCACAATGAAAATAATTATCCATGGTCTCCAAGTGAAGATGAGCCTCTTAAGGATATGCCTGTTATGAGGGGGAAATACTTAGAGTATTAACAATCTTTAGTTCCTAATTCAAATAATGAGGCTGATATTATGTCACAAGCAACTGTAAACGCAGTAGGAAATGACAAGTCACATTCTCATTTTAAATTCCCTACTAATGAATAAAAAAGATCCTTGATTGCTACAACCATCAATCAAGCCAAAAATGAATACAATATAAGAAATAGGAGAGTGGAGCCAACTCAAGGTAAATTTGTCCCTGTATATGTTAGAAAATATTCGCCTTAAGGTACTGTAGATTCTCTTGTCAAGGAAACCAAAGATAAAAGCCTACAAGACAAGAAAAACCTTTTTCTGATCATAATGAAAAGGAGGAAACAAAAGAGGATAAAATAGCCAATGATAAAACCAAGAAAGGTAGAAAAATGGGTGATGTATCCTTTGAATTACACTTGTTTGACATGAAACATGCCTTGACTCAGATGAAATTTTTAGTCCCACTGATGGAGATGCTAAAAATAAAAGAGCATAAAGAAGATGCATTAGCACTTTTGAGAGGAATTGATGATGTCTCCATGTCAAACCAAGAGAAAAAATCCTTGACTTCAAATAATGATAAGAAGGAAATTCCATCTGTCAAGGAAAAAGAAGAACAGTTGAAAGGAAAAGAGAAAAGAAAAGAAATTTCCAATATTTGCATCGGTAATGTAATTACTCCAGAACACTTGTCTGTTGATCCATTCTATGTCACTCTAGTTGTTAATAACTTCTTAGTAAAGAATTGCATTATATATTTTGGTGTTGCAGCAACTATAATGTCATATCATGTCATGAAGGAATTATGCCTTCAAGTCACTACCCCTACTTGAAGTTGTTATGCAATGGATAATAGGGAAGTTCCTATGGTAGGAACATTGAAAGACATTGAAGTAAAAATTGTTGCTTTCCCAAAAGCTACTTATAGGATGGACATATTTATTGTAGATACCAAGCACTATTATGGTATGCTTTTGTCAAGACAATGGGCAACAATAGTGGGTTGAAAAATACAGTTAGATTTATCCTATGCAATGATTCTTGTAAATGGTAAGAGGTCAAGTTGTACAAAGAACCTTGTTCACCTTTCATGGTGGATATGGTTATGCCTGACCAATTGAATTTTTGTGTAGATATTGATATGGAAAATGTTTCTATAAAAGAAGTCAAGCAACAATTGAGAAATATTGACCCAATTGCTGATGAATTATTGTTGCAACAAGATGGGCTGTGGCAGATGTACTTTGATGGAGGATGCTCCAAGGAAGGGCCAAGACCAGGATTCTTATTCATTTACCCATTAGGTAATACATTTAAATATTGTTTTCTATTATCCTTTCATTGTACAAATAACATAGTTGAGTATGAAGCTTTAATATTGGGAATGGCTATAGCCATTAAACATGGTATCAAATGTTTGAAAATTCATGGAGATTCCCAATTGATCATAGATCAGATAAGGGAATAGTATGCTGCCAAGGATGACAGACTAAAGTTGTACAAGTATGCAGTCTGGGATAGGTTAGAATTATTTGATGATTTTAACATCCTTTGGGTAGAAAGGTCAAATATCATAATGACATACTTTCTTGCTAATGTTTCCCTAAAAAACAATGATGTTACCCTTACTGGTATATCTATGGTAGAAGTGAAAAATATACTAGTAGTCCTTGATAATATCCATAACTGGAAAGTGTTTGAGGATGATGATAATATCCTTAGATTTATCCAATGTGTGGATCATTATGATGGATAGAAAATTGATTGTGAATATCTAGTGGTAGTTGTAGATGGAAAGGAATTTATTTTTGATCAAGAATTTATTCAGCTAGCTACTAATCATATTCCCAAAGAATTAGTTGAATTGGAAGGCATGTTTAGTATAAATGATAATTATATGTCCTGAAATTCCAATGCAAAAGTAGGAGATTTGGAAGAAATAAACCTAGGATCTGACACATCTCCTCAGCTGCTCTATATTGGTAAAAATATGGATAGGAATGTGAGATTGAATTTGATAAGGTTGCTAAAAAAAATATAAACATTTTTTTTCTTGGTGTTATGAAGATCTTAAAGCTTATAGGAAAGACATGTTTGAGCATGACATCCCACTTAAAGAAGATGTGAAAACATTTAGGCAAAAAAAAAGACCTATCAATCCACTATTGGCTATTAAAATGTAGATGGAATTGATGAAGCCAAGGGATGCAGGCATAATTCAGCCTATCAGACATTCATCACAGGATTCTAATTTGGTCCCTATGAGAAAGAAGATTGGGGATATAAGATTATGTGTTAACTTTAGAAACCTAAATGTAGCCTCACTGAAAGACAACTATGGATTACCTAATATGGAGGCTATGTTACACAAGGTCACTAGATGTGATCTATTGTCTATGATGGATGGGTTCTTAGGCTACAATCAGGTGTTGGTCAAAAAATCTTAACAATTCAAGACAACATTTACCACTCCGTGGGGTACTTATGTGTATGCTCGCATGCCATTTGGTTTAAAAAATGTTGGTGCAACTTTTCAGAGGGCCATAGATGTAGCCTTCAAGGATCTCATAGATGTTCTCATGGTAGTTTACTAGGATGACTTGAAATCATTTTCAAAGAAGGAAGAAGATCATTGTAACCACTTGGAGAGGGTCATGATCAAAGTATTGGAATATGGGGTATCATTGAACCCAAAGAAATGCCAATTTGCTGTCAGTGAAGGAAAATTTTTAGGTCACATAGTGTCCAAGGAAGGAGTAAGAATAGATCCAAAAAGAGTTGAGGCTATTCAAAAAGTACTTTCTCCCAAAAAATTGAAAGGCATACAATCATTTTTGGGACAGATTAGTTTTATCAGGAGATTTATTGTAAATTTTGCAGAACTAGTCAAGCCCATAGTCAAGTTACTGAAAAAGGATGTGAAATTTGAATGGGATCAGGAGGAACAGTCATCTTTTGAGAAGATAAAGAAAGCCATCCAATAATCCCCTATCTTAGTATCTCCTATCTATGCCAAACCCTTCTCTTTATTCAAATTTACTTCTTTTCATACTATTGCTGCAGTCCTATTGCAGAAAGATGATGAGGGATTTGAAAATCCCATAACATTTTTTAGAAAATATTTATAATTAGCTGAGTTGAATTATTAGTTGATGGAAAAGAAAGCTTATGCCTTGGTAAAAGTAGTGAAGGATTTAAGGCCTTATCTTGTATGTGCAAAAGTAAATGCATATGTTCCTCATGTTGCTGTGAAAGACATTTTTGTTCAAAATGAGGTAACAGGAAAGAGGTCTAAGTAGATAAACAAAGTTCAAGAATTTGATTTGTAAATTCATATCACAAAGCTGGTGAGAGGAATGGGGTTGGAAATATTGATGACAGAAGAAAATTTGGACTTAGTTCAAGTAAACAATGTTGCTACCTGTGAGAATTCTGTTACAAGTATTGAAATGCAGCCATGGTATACTGACATTATTTATTTTCTTGAAAATGCTAGTTGCCCAGGAAATTTGAATGATAACCAAAGGAGAAGCCTAAGGTTATAGGCTCAGAAATATGTTCTTTTTCATGGTGATTTATATTGGGAAAATAGGGATGGGGTATTGTTGTTATGTCTTGATAAAGGACAATCTAAAAAAATCTTGAAAGAAATGCATGTTGGGATGTGTGGAGGACATTACTCTGCCAGATAAACATCTCACAAAAATTTAAGGGTAGGCTATTATTGGCCTTGTTTATTTCAAGATACTCATGCCTTTTTCAAAAAGTGTGAACCCTGCCAGAGATTCTCCACTAAGATGAAGTTTTTAGGAGATTTTTTATTGAATCCCATAGTTGCAAAGGCCCCTTTTGCCATGTGGGGAATGGATTTCATTGGAGAATCTTCTGAAAAATCAAGTGGGGGGCATAGTTGGATTCTACTGGTGACTGACTATTTTACAAAATGGGTGGAGGCAATTCCAACTAAAAGGCTACAAGTGCAGTTGGCATTGAATTTCTGATGAACAATGTGATCACTAGATTTGGTTTTCCAACCACGCTAGTAATGGACAATGCCATATGCTTTAGATCTGAAGAGTTTGTTGATTTTTGTTTAGATATGGGAATTGTCATTTCTTACTCATCCCCTTACCATCCATAGGCTAATGGGCAAGCAAAATAAAGTAACAAAGTATTATGCAAATTTTGAAGAAGACCCTAGAGAGTAACAAGAGAGTCTGGCATGCAAAGTTAAAATTTGCCTTATGGGCAGACAGAATCACTATCAAGAAAGCCATAGGAAAATATCCTTTTGAACTGGTTTATGGTGTTCAATAAAGAATGCCTATTAATAATTTACTTCCAATTTATAAGTTCATCTAGGATGAAGAAATTGAAGTTTATGAGCCTATGCAAGAGAGAATGGTGTAGCTAGTAGAGCTGGATGAAATGAGGAGAGATAGTAAGAGGGATAATATCAAACTACAATAGAGGATGAAATACCTTTTTGACAGAAGGGCACATGAAATAAAATTCCTCGCTGGTGATTTTGTATTACAATGGAATGCTAGGGATGAATACAAAGGAAAGCATAAAAAGTTTGAATCATTATGGTTAGGGCCTTTTGTTATCTCTTGGATTTTTGGAAAGGATTCATATTTCCTTAAGAGTATGAATGATGAAGAACAGGAATTTCCAGTGCATGGAAAATTCATGAAAAATTTCTTCAATTAAATCTTTTTTTCCTATGCACAGTAGTTGTATCTTATGTACAGGTGTGTATCCTTCTGTTGTGTGTTTTCTTTCAGTATTAGGTTAGTGTGGTTATGGTTTTATTGCCCAGAGATATGTTATTCTTGTTGTAAAATTACATTTAAGCATCCTCAAAGAGAGCCACCATTGGTTATATTTCTAGTTTTGAAACCTGGTAGTAAACATTTTTGGTTCTTAGTGGTTAATCTTGCCTAAAATTGTTAAAATCTTGTCCAATGTTATGAAATTCCCTATAAATTATCATGTCCAAGCTCTAAAATGGAGGAAAACTATGAAAAAACCTATGCTCTAGGTTATTCTTCATGTGAATTCAAGGCAAACCCTAAATGTCCTTGGATCGTTCTAATTTTGTGTTACTTTTTTTGTTCACTTAAGTGGCCTGAAGGTCATGTGTCTTTTTTTTAAATGGGGCCACTTTCAATTTATCCCAAGTGTTAAGCACTTTATTAACCCCTAATTTTCAAAGCCCCCAAGTCTTTTATTTAACTGGTATGTGTCGATCTAGTATATTTTAATCCAACAGTCCACTTAATGACTTAGTCCCAAGATGCACAAGGTCTATCTCATAATACATTAAGCGGTGATGACACATGTTTTTGGCAGACCCATCATAAGTTGAAGCTTAAATAAAATAGAATTTAGTTCCTATTTGATCAGACAGTCTACTTAATGGCTTAATCCCAAAGTGATCGCTATCTATCTCATGTCATTAAGTCTGATTGATGTGTGTCCTTATGGTCGTGGGCCCTATTGCATAAATTTTGATGGAGATTAAAGTGTAGATGGATTTGATGGTTCACTTAATTTCTTAATATCAAGATGCACAAGATCTAACCTATAATTCATTAAGTAGTGATGCCATGTGACAGTTGGTGGGCCCAAGATTTGTGAACAACTGTCTGATAAATTGTAGTCAGATTCTCTTTTGATCCAATGATTGACTTAAGAGCTTAACCCAAAGATGTGTAAGATCTATCATTCAATTCATTTATTTGTGCTACCATGTATCTTGGGAATGATGTGTGATCCAATAATATGAAGGTGACCGTAGATCAAAGCACTGACAGTTGTAAAAAGATCCAATGACTGACTTGATAGTTTAATGGTAAAGTGATCGAGATCTAACATGTAAGCAATTAAGTTGTGCTGCCATGTGTCCTAGTGGGTCTGACTGAGTTTGTCTAATTGGAGTTAAAGGTGTAGCATCTAAAATTTGATCCAATGGTTTACTTAATCACTTAATGGTAAAGTGATCAAGATCTAATGCTTAAGCGATTAAGTCGTGTTGATGCGTGGCAGTTGGTGGGCCCAGTATAGTACAAGGATAGAATAAAAGGGATGTAGTTTGAAAGGGATCCAATGGATTACTTAATGAATTAAAGAAAAGATGATCAAGATTTAGCATCTAATCCATTAAGTGGTGTTGACACATTTCCAAGATGATAAATTTGCATCTGTAGTTAGTAAATCCTGGGGTAAGGTAACTGATGGTCAAGTTAGAAAAGATTAGATGGCTGACTTAAAGGATTATGGTGGAGATGCATCAGATCTAATGTTTAAGAGATCAATTAATGTTGAAATGTGTCCAGGATGAATAATGGTTTTTGAAAAGTGACGAGAGACACACGATAGGTGGAAAGATGATAAGATCTATGGTTCAGATTCAAAATTTTAAAGACTGGTTTTAGTGAACCGTTGAGCCGTGAATATTCAAACAAGATGAATTTATTACAGAATGTGTGGCCACCTTAGGTAAAATTCAGTGTGAGAAAATTTGTTTGATTGAGCATATAGTTCATTACTTGAGTTTGAAGTTTCCATAACTATCGAAGTGTTTGAAGCGGAATGAAAAGTTGCAGTGATCTTGCGCTCTGTGTTACAAATTGCTGAATGGGTAAGTTTTTTGTTATCATACTTCTGAAGCATTAAAATTCATACTTGGAGTAGGGTTTCAAGTTTTGAAGGATAAATAGAGTGTTGATAAAGTCTATTATTGTTACTACAAGAAACCCTAAATTTAGAAAATAGCCCCTAGAATTGAATTCACTGGTAAAATTGATTACAAAGACTGGAATGTGCGGGATGATCTTTTACACCAGCTGAATGGATCCACCAATGACTCTACTTGGATCAAAATAATGGTGCCTATGAGTCTTCATTTTAGAGTCAGTGAGGGTTTATATGATATGGAAAGATGGGCTAAGGACACCAAGGTTAGTATAAGTAGTCTTAGTCTATTCAAAATTTCTTTCAGCCAAAGAAATGCGCCTACCAAAGATTGTAATATATGGGATCTGGATGTAGGAAAATTAATAGTTCCAGGAGTTTTTATGGAAATAGATTTGTTGATTACAATTGCTAAAGCCAATGATAAGGTGTCTAGGGTTCTAAGGGATACAAATGGAAACATACTATTGAATGTCACAGTTGATGAGATAAGAAAAGTCTTCAAGCTGAGTGATCTTTCTATTCAAATGGATGACATTGATTTTGAATACTTCAAAGAAGTGTACAAGAATCAAAGGGAACACTTCAGAAATGAGGCTTTGAAAGGGTATTTCAATAAGATAGGGGGTTTAATTGTAGTAGGCCCTAACACACTAGAGCCCTTCAAAATAGATTATTTTAATGTCAAGGCTAGAGGGATATATAGTGCCCTGTGTCATGTTCTAGGAGAAGATGAGGAGACAACAATGCCCATTGATTTTAGGCTTATGATGGTTCATATTTTGCATCCAAATTTGTCTGTTGTTTTTGACTATGCTAATTAAATTTCTAACCTGATGCATCAAGGTCTAGTAGGTATAAAAGATTCTAAGATAGTTAAGCCATTTGGATGGTATTCTATGATGATGCACATGATTCTGTACAATAATGCTGACTATTTTG
Source organism: Thuja plicata (assembly GCA_018584345.1). Taxonomy (NCBI): domain Eukaryota; kingdom Viridiplantae; phylum Streptophyta; class Pinopsida; order Cupressales; family Cupressaceae; genus Thuja; species Thuja plicata. Next base: position 1,062,243 of record MU224906.1, read on the forward strand.
AGGAAGGATTGGATCTTACAAAATTTCAAGATTATGAAGAGTTGCCAGTTTAGCTATGGAGTACATACTTATCTTGGGATAGGAAAGAGGTCAATTTTATTAATTATGATTGATGTTTTGCCTCTAGGCTTAGAGTGTTTTTATGCACAGAAAACCCAAGAATCCACATAGATGTCTTAAGATTTCTGAGACCAATGGAGTATGTTAAAGAGTTTTAGATTGTTCACAATTGGGGTGATTTCATTCTATACCCTATTTCAACAATGATTAGGGTCTATAGTTTCAGAGGAATTCCAAATTTCCTCCCTTATAAGGTTCTACTCAATATAGGCATGGAAGAAATTCTGAGATAACTAGGTGGATTACAAGAAGAAGCATTGACTGGAAAAATGAAAGGTAGCATCTTCCCAACCATTGAAGAAGCACACCAGTTCATTATCACTAAAGGTGGATGGACCCAGTTTCACAAATACTTGGAGCCTTACCAGTTGGCAACCTCAGTGATAAGAAGTGCAGATAATGAGGGGTTCATTAGTGACATGTTTAGAAAGAGAACTAAATGTTTAGCTCTATAACATCAATTTAATTTCCCTGAAGACATAATTATAAATGAATTTGATTTGATGAAAAAAGAGATCAAGAAATAGAAATGGTTATTTTATAAGAAATCATTAGATTTTGTCCATCATTTTGATAGAGCATATGATCCCTTGAAAGAATTTGTGCCCTGGGAAAAGAAGGTGGAATCCTTGATGAGCATGTTTGAATACATTATGCAAGCCTTAGACTAGAAGAAGAAGAAGATAATGGAAACAGAGCCAAAGAAGGCCAAGTCTATTTTGAGAAGACCTACACAAGGAAGGGTTGTTCCACCAGGGAAATATGTGGTGTATCAATAGAGAGGATATAATACAATTTTTCCAAGAGTTGAAAAGACCTCCGATCTGAAAGGGAAAATAACATTGGACTCTGGTACCCAATCATTGCCATCTCCAAAAAGGAAAAGGGTGGAAGGAAGAGATAAAAAAAAAAGATATTTATTCCCCTTCAAAATCTCCCTTGCACATGGATGAACAAGTCATTGCTAAGAAATTAGTGCAAATGGGAAATACTATACATATTTTTGTTACAGCCTAGGAATTGCAAGAAGGAGTGCCAGAGGCACCCAAAAATGTTGAAATGGAATTAACAGTAGCTGATTTTTCTTGTAGGAATTGGATCCTATCACTAAGAAAGATAGTGATGAAGTTCTATTAGATGATCAATTTGTTAAGGCAAGGGATTTCATTCAATTCCTTTGGAGAATTCACATTTATGAATTCCAAGAGAAGTGTTAGAATTTGCAAAGTGATCAACTTGACAAAGATAAAAATGACATTGAAAAGGAAGTAAAGAAGGAAATGATAGCTAAATTTGATCAAATCACTCCTAAAGAAGGTAGAGAATTAGTGGAGAAAGGAGTTCTCATTCTACCACTTCTGATGCCATTATCTTTGATGCTGTTAGAAAAGAGACTAAAGCAATGCACACTAGTAGAGTGTCTATTGGTGTCAAATTTAGTGAAGACCATGCAACACTAGTAATGTGGTCTTTAAAGAAGAAAGACAATAAGAAAACTGGTAAAGATGACCATGCTAAACACTTAGGAAGCTTGTTAGTAAAGAGAGTTGTAGGTTCCTCAGGGATAAAAGTAGCTAGCCTTACTCAGGAATCAATAAAATTTGGCATGAAAGTAGCTGAGAAATAGGAAGAAGAAATTAAAAGCCTAAGGGAAAAATATGAGATAGTCATGAAAGTATATAACGATGAAAGGGTAAAGTCCATTGAAAAGGACAACAAAATTTCTATCCTAGAGGGAAAACAAATATCTCAATTTTCTCCTCAAAGAATGATAACACAAGATCGACATCAGCCTGGTTCATCCAGCCCAATTGTAACTTTTCCTCCTTCCCCTATACCATCAAGTCCTGTTAAACAAGCTGACTTGGAATTAGAAAAAGAAAGACTAATTGCTGAAAGGACCAAGCTAGAAGAATCAAGGAAGAAATGCCTAGAAGAGTCTACAAAATTTAAAGAAGCAGAGGCATGGGTACAACAAAGGTATGCTGATAAGATACACACCACTCTTATGCAGTGTACTAAGGAACTAAGTCCTGCTGCCATTTAATTGCTAGGAAAGAGAGTTATTAGCATAATAAATTAGTATGATATAGAAAAGGATAAATGGAGCCTGATCATTGATAGATTGAAAGGAAAGAAGGCTGAATTGAAATTTTTCAATTCCACATCCAAGGAAGAAAAAAATATTGATATTGTTTTAACCAACACTTATAAATGCTTGAAATTACTAATGGACATGGACATAAAGAGAAGAATCATCATTAGGAAGGTATAAACCTTGAGGAAAGAATATTCAAAGGATCTATATGAGATGTTTCCTAACCTTTTTCAAGAAGAGTGGTGAAATAAAGGGTGAAGCATTGTAGTTAAGACAAATGAATGAGGCATTGGCCACCAGGACTAAAATCATCATTACTTTGGAAAGCATGGTTTTGTTTGTCCAAACTATGGAAATTATTAGCAAAGCTAGGGAATTTTTTGAATTCTGGAAAGAGGAGATTGAGAAGGAAGGTGTCATTTAGGATGAGATTAAAAGTGGAAAAGATGAAGTCATTGGTTTCTCTTGGCCAAGGAATGAGGTGTATACCTACTAGAAGGACATGTACATTGTAGTTGATCAGAGAGAAGATGATAAAGTGTAATAGGAAACAAATTACAATGCTTCTCAACAACTTGAATGAGACAGGAAAAGAAAAAAAATATTCTACACCAACATGATCTAGTACAACAAATTCTAGATGGTTGCTTTTGAACAAGTTTAAAGAAAGTATAATAACCCGGCGGTCAAAGGACAAACTACTTTGAATATCTTTTAAAAAAAGTGGTTTTTATTCCACTTGTTGTTTTTTCCTATATATGGGTCATAGGTTTTGTCTTTTTTCTTAGTCATTTAAAGCTTGTTGCATCCTTGATTTTTAAGGATTCCAATGTGACTAAGGCAAGCTATATATTGAAAGTTTGAACACTTTGTAAAGGATGGTAAAATAAAAATTGTGAGACAAGCTTTTCAATTGTGTTTAAGTTTCCAACATGTTTTCAGTCTATTTGAATGTATTGAATTAAAATACCATTAATAAAATACAATGGAATTTCCAATTTCAGATCTTTGATGTCTTTTTTCATTTATATTCAGCTCTTGTATGTTTAATTTGTAAGGAATTTTAAATATACCAGTTATAAGATAACTATGTTGTTATTTGTGAGTTTCTTTCAAGGAGAGTTTAAATCTTGCAAATAGTTTGAGAGGGTTAGGGTTTTGTGCAAGAATTTGATACAGAAGTGTGAGAGTGAGAGGATAGTTTGTAAGACATTCTATTTGGAAATTTATTTTTGTTCTGACTAGTTGTCTTTTGTGAATGTATGTTTGATTATGGCTCTCTTCCCAGGATTAGGCACTGGTCAAGTTTTTGAAATGTATTTATTATCATCAATCAATTAGTTACAAACAAATATTTTACTGTTGTTATCAAGAATATATATGTCTAGTTAATTGTATTGAGAAATACAATTCATCATGGTGATTCCTTAAAGAGAGAATCATAAGGTTATCCTTCCTAAGTCTAGTACTGCAAAAAGAAGAAGGATGAATGTCCTTATTACATTGATAATATCTCTTGTTAAGCTTATGGTTTGGCATGTGAAGTTCTACATAAAGTTAATGATGTTTATCAACAGGGTGTGTTGTCAACTATTGTAGTTCAATACAAGAATGAATCAGTCTTTCCAATATTAGATTTACTAAAAATTAGTAGTCTATTGAAGGTTCACCCACCTAGGTTTGTGGAGCCTGAAGTGTAGAAGGATTATATCCTTGTTAATTATCCTTTTCCCTATATGAATCTGGAATTGGGAGTCTGAGATTCAAGCTATAATAGCTATAGTGTGATTCTACAAGAAAAAGTGCTAACAAATTAGCGACTCTACTGGGGAATTGATTTAATATTCTAGAGTCATGTTCCTCAAAGATTTAGTCCTTGTGATATTAATAATAATTCTATTTTTCCTCATAATTTTTAGGGAGAGTTTATTTTTTTTATCTGTCATTGTACATTGCTTGAAAGTTTTGATCTTGAAGATGATACTAATCTTGTCACAAATAGACTAAGTGGTGACCACAGATTCTCTTATTTAATCTAGTATGTGCTTTTATAAAAAATTACAAGGTAAAGTGGATCTACAGTGATATAGATGGAAAAGGAGAGTATTCTTTAGATAAAAAACTTGGTCAAGGTGAGGAGTTATTAAGAAACTTTGCTTTCAGGTTTCATTCAAACTTATTGTTGTGCAAGAAAGTCTAAGTTGGGACAAGTTTATTAGATATTTTATGTATATATATTTATCCTCTACAAAGGGGTGACAACTATAATATCTATGCACTCCAGTGTTGCATATTGAACATATTGAATATACTTTTCTACTTTGAAATATGAGTCAGCAAAGAAATACTAGATCTTACTTCAAAGCTAATCCTGAAAAGGATATTGGAGAAGAAATCCATACGCTTGGAAGGAGCCAATGGTCCAGGAGAAGTGGGTCTAAACATGATTCCCCAAGTAATTTTAAGGGGAGAATGGAAACCCTTGTTCCAAAAATAAAGTCATCTTCATCTTAAAGTGTTGAGCCCATAGGGCGAGTTGATTCTTATAGTGCTAATGTAAATTTTGATCATTTCAGAGATGGGGAAACTACTGATGTAGGTTTCTTCCCTGCAGAAGAAAATATAGCTCCACTAGAAGAAACTTCTACTACTGAGACAACCTCTTATAAATCTGATAAGTTAAGAGATGAGGTTCTGGCCTTGAGAAGAAGGAAAAAGAGCAAGAAATAGAAATAGCAGATGTAAGGAAGAGGCATGAACAAGAGTTTTATGACTTACTGGTAGAGAGAGAAGAACTCTTGTCTTAAAAAATAAGAAATGACCTCAAGGCTAAGAGCCCAAATGAAGAGGTTAAAGGCCTAGATATAGACCTTTTTGGTGATCTTGATGATTTGAGGAAGAAAGTTGCAAATAAGACATCAAATTTTGGTAAAGATGAGTTTGAAAAAGAAGGACCTTTCATCAGACAATTGCACCCATATAAGGTTGAACAAAGTGCAAAACTTAATATAAGTACTAATGATGTTCCCAAAAAGGGTAAGTAAAAGGCTATTGGTGTTACTATAGAATAGCCTAAGAAAAGCATGACTATCCTTGTGGGAATACCTCAAGTTGATCTTGAGCTTGAACAAGACAAAAATGCCAAGGAGGACCTAGCTAAACAACTGGAAAAGTTGGAATTAGAGGTTGATGCAGCTGATATGAGGATGAAAATAGCTCTCTTACATGCCACTACCAACACTAATGCAATTAGCTCTATGCCAGTCAATCATAGGATACAACAAAAAAATCAGTCTGCTGGTCCTATTCCAAATATTCAAGGGTCTGGTCTGAAAATTCAGCCTTCTGGTTTGAATTAAAATGTCCAAACTTCTGGCCCAAGTGTAATTGCTCAACTTGCTGGTCTTGGTCCAAGCCTTCAAATCTCTAACCTAAAGAAAAGTGTTCTCCCACCTATTCAAAATCAAGGAGGAATAGTTGGACCAAATGGTAACAATGTGCTGGGAAATTTCCAAAGGAGACCTATTCACATGAACAGATATAGAGCTCTTTTCTTTGATGGTATTCCTGGTCACCCAAATGTGATCCCCAAATGAGGTAAGGGACAAAATCCCTAAATTCACAGGAAATAATGTCATTACTTTTGAAGAACATTTGAAAGATTTCATTGATAAGATAACTGATTTTGAAATTAAAAATGAAGATGTCATCATGAAACTTTTTGTTCAGTCTTTGATAGAAGATGCTAGGGATTGGTTTAGAAATCTACCTAATGATAGCATTGCATCTTGGGATGAGTTTTTAAAATATTTTAGGGAACAATAAAAATAACATGCCAACTCTGGTTATATGTTGAATGAATTCAATAATATCAAGAAATTCGCTAATGAAAATATGGAAGACTTTAACAATAGATTCCAAAAGGCCATGAATAAATTATTCCAAGTCCTGAGGTTAGATGAGGAAGTGTCTCTGACAACCTATATCAATTTTTCTGATGTTAAGATGTCTTACTTGCTTAGAGACAAAAACCCAACAAATTAAAGAGATGCATACAACATAGCTATTTATATTGAAAGCAATAGGAGAGTATCAAGAAAATTGGGAAAAAGGGAAGATAATAAACTTTGGAAGGAAAAGGGACCAGCCAACAAACCTGTCAACGGAGATGACATAGTTGATAAATTAGTAAGTGCAGTAAAAGGCCTTGCTACTAAAATGGGTAAAAATGATAGGGGAGGTTACCATGATAATAAATACTCAAACCAAAGGTTTGATAAGTAGTCTAACCTAAGGGATTACCAATACAATTCCAACTGGAATAATGGTAAGCCTGACCCCGATGATAAAGAGAACCTAAAAGCCAAGGAAAACCCTAATCCTCAAAAGAGGAATAGTACAAATTATGTTGAAAATACTCCTTGGTGTGATGCCTATAATATGCCACATTCCTTTGGAAGACCAGAAAAGGGACTAGAAATCTTATTTAGGTAACCACAAACCCTAAACAATATGCTACCCTAACTAATCTAACATTAAAACCATTTGAAACATATGCAAAATAACACAAACAAACTCCCTTAAAATGTAGTTCTAATGCTCTCCTTTCTTCTCCATAGAGGTTGATATGTTGCTCTTTGACAAACACAATTGCACAAAGAACTTGAAAGCTTGAATTGATAATGAGAATTACTAGGAGATAGTGGTTCTTGAGGTTCTCAAGAATCTTGTGGTTCAACCTTGAATGATAGAAATATACCCATTTTATAGAAAATGAGATACAATTTGGTGAGATTGCACAAAATCCTTGCATAAATGCAGATTTTGGTTGGTGAGATGCTTGGAAGCATGAAATGGGGGAGAGATATTGAGGAAATATTGAGGGATATTGAAGATATCGAGGAAGCACCTTAATAGGGATGTGAATCATCAATTAAGGGATATGGGAATTAGGTGAGATTAGGAGGATATTAATTCAATTATAAATCAATATTCTTCACATATCCAAATTAGGTTTATGAAATTATAAAAATCTCATAAATTTAAATTAGCTAATTAATTAATAAAAATTAATTAATTATTGGAGACTTAGGGAAAAGGGGAATAAATAAAGTTTATTTATTTATTCAATTAGGATTTAGGATAAACTATGGGTTATTCATCCAAATAAAGTGGGAAATTAGTGGATTATAGGTCGAATTGAAGATATTGAGGTTGAATTGAAAGGGGTTTGATAATGTTGATAAAGATTAGGGTTAATTCTGAGGGTTCCAGAATAGTTTAGGAAATCATGAGGCATCGATGAGCTTTGACAATGCGCCCAAATAATGATGATTGGAAATGATTGAAAAGCGCTAATGAACTTTGATGGCATCATAAGATTGAAATGGGGAAACATAGATGATCTTTGACAATGTTCCCAAAATGATAATCAGAAATAGTATTGACAATAATGAACAACACTATTGAATTGAAATTGATAGATTGATAGCGATAACACCGATGATCTTTGATAGTGTTATCAAATGGTTGTTTGAAATCATATGAAGCATTGATGATCTTGGACAATGCTCCTAAAATGATGATAAGATTGGTTGAATTGGAATTAGGGTTTGATCGATTAGTTTGAAATTAGGTTGATTAGGAATCGATGATCTTGGACAATGCCCCAGAATCGTCAGAATAGGTCCAGACAATTCTGCAAGTGATTAGGAATAGAATAGGATATATTTGCACTAATTTAGGAAGGTTTGGAATGGTTTAGGATTGAATAGGATCAGTTTAGGAAGGTTTGGGAATGATTTGGAAAATGATCAGTTTGATAGAGAAAGTAGAATTGTTAGTAAATAACTAAATAGTTTTACAATATTCAATCATAGATGAAAGACACAATATCACCATACAATAAAGATTATATGTGCTACATAGAGGAATAATTAGGTCGCAAAACAACATTTTGATTCTAATGTTAAAAATGCTAAAACACGTAGACCAGTAGGCTTGAACCATTTTTAGGTGTCTATATTTTGCCCCTCTTTGATACAATGAAATTATGAGCATTGTGTCAAAGAATCCTAAATAAAATAACATTAAAACATGCCCCAGTGGTGATGGGATACATAGGTCCCCCTTGAGAAATCATCTAAAAAATGTAAATGATAGGTCGATTTGTCGATAATGCCAAGACAGATCTTCAGCAGTGATTGGATCAAAAATTGGAGGTCAAACACAAAAGTTATGGGGTTCAAAGTGTCAAAAGCATCATGACTAATACAAAATGTAAGGGTTGCACGTCCATCTAGGAAACCAAGATGCTATAAAAGGGCCTGAAAGGGGTTTTGGAGCTCATTTTCACTCTCTCATTTGGAAGAATTTAGCTCTGGAGCAAGGAAGATGGATCGAGTGCCAATGGAGAATTAGCACGGGGAATGAGTTCATAACTTCCAATGGCTGGCTGATGCAGGACCCAAGGTGAGTACATCTGGTCCTCTTAGTGGTTTAATGTTTTGCATGCATTTCTAGGTAGTTTTATGGGTTAAAATGGGATCAAATAGGGCTTGCAGGGGCTCACACATGTCACCTGCGCAGGTCATGTGCCCACCTACACAGGTCACATGCCCACTTGCACAAGAAACGTAGGTGGGATGACCACCTATGTAGCCAGCATAGGTGGGAGGCCATTCTGCATAGGCAGTAAGAGAACCTATATAGGTGGTCAGAAGGGCCTCAAAATAGGGTCTTGGGGTTCCTAAACCACTCTAAACTTCCCTAAACTAGTCAAAACCCTAGGACAAGGTAGAAATTAGGTCAAACTAGGTCAAAAAGGGTCCTAGGTTAGTCAACAAGAAACAAAAAGTATAGAAAGTTGACCAAAGTCACATGGTGATCGCAGGAGGAGCTACCAGTTCCACAGACATGAGAGAGCAGACCGACATGTCTAGATATATGCCACGGGTTTAGCGAACATGAGAAGCAGATTATTGCCTCTCTAGGATTATACTATATCATGTACATGCCTCAGATTAGGGAAAAATAGGGGTTGATCATAGTGTTAGCCAAGCAATGGCACTCAAAGACCAGTTCTTTCCACCTACCGACAGGGGAGGCAACAGTGACTTTGGAGGATGTATGGCGCATCCTCAAGATTTTGATTCATGGTGAGCTAGAAAACTATGAGCCTACCATAGGGAGGTTAGCATTTCATCAAATGTTTGAGAGTGATTATGAGGATCGGGACATCCACAATTATGAGATCAGATGGGAGATAGTGGCTAGGTAGCATGATAGGTTGATTGCTATTATTTGCGAAGTTATTGCATGTCTCTTGGTACCAAATAAACGAGGCCACAGATTCCCTATTGGCTAGGGGAGGGTCCTAGAGAAGATGATCATGGAGGGTACAGTGTTTGCATGGGGGCCATGCATGCTTGTGATGACTTACTATCAACTCCACTAGTTGGCTTACCAAGGAGGACTATCGATCAGCAGTGGGATCACATTGCTGCAAGTGTGGGCCTATGAGTATATAGCTATGTTCCAGCCTATTACTAAGAGAGTGGTTTTACTATATTTTCCATATGTTTACTGTTACCAAGGGGCACTTGCATAGGGCCCACTAGGATACACATTGCATTTCTGTCACGCGATAGACCTATTGAGAGATTTCACATGGTGTCCATACAGAGATTACCTCAGATTGGATGATGATGCAGATCACTTGCCTTACTATAAACAAGAGAGGTACCTCATCAGGAGGTTTGTTATGGGTCATATAGTGATTGAGATGCAGCTCCTAGAGTGAGTCAGGTGATAGTTTAGAGAGATACAGGGGGTGCCGATAGGTACAACATTGTTTTCTCGGTCAAGGGCCGAGGCTAGGACATGGGGCACAACACTCAGGCCTCAGGTAGCCTATGTAGAGTTTGCATAGTTATAGCCCAGACCATGGGGAGTAGATGTAGATGTGGAAGAATTAGGGACCACAGATGAGTATGATAGGTGGTTTTCTTAGCACATGCCGATTCCTTTGACAGATCCAGATGTGGCGATACCGAAAGTGCGGGTGCCCAGAGATGAGAGCACCGAGGAGGAGGATGAGGATGAGGGGGATGAGGAGGAGAAGTCAGATGAGGAGGATGATGATGATGACGAGGATGATGATGATGAGGACAAGGATCTTGGTGATATGCTGATGCAGATAGATGAGGATAGGGATGAGCCACCACAAGGTCCTGATGAAAGGTTGGAGGAGTAGAGATAGTGCATCGCAGAGCTTACAAGCTAGACAGATAGATTAACACTGGAGAGAGATACAGATAGATTTGCATGGGCTATAGAGCAATCAACACTCACAACATAGATGGACAAGTTGACAGCAGAGAGAGATGCATCTATTGTTAGAGCGTAGAGTGCGTAGGAGGAGGCACGCCAGTTCATCAGTTCTATCAGAGATGTAGGTGTGTGTGATATTGCAAGGATGCTAGGGGATGCCTAGGAGGAGAAGAGGTGCTAGTGAGTGATGTATGAGCGAGATGTGCCACAAGATCAGTGGGCACTAAGTTACAGAGTGTCATCCAGTAGGTCACATTCCTTGAGGACATAGAATAGCGGGGGAGTGTGGGGACTGAGGGGGCCACCTAGATCAGGGCAGACAAGGCATCACACAGGGGGAGCCTCATCTTCTAGACCTAATAGGGATTAGGAGGACCGAGAGAGAAAGGGTTGACAAGAGGTCTCTCTAGCAGAGGGACAATTTTGATAGACATGTGATATGTTATGAGCCTACGGGCCTCAGTGTATACAGACACCTTGATTTTTGTACTCTGATACTTTTTGAGACATTGATATATGATATGCAGCTACTTTATGATGCATAGGATGGATGCTTATGTATATGCTTTACTTTCCTATTATATGATGATGCTTATGTATTGCCTTTGTTACACAATAAAGTTTGTTATGGATGCAATAATGTTTTTGTCTTTTTCTTTTTTCAAATGTATGAATGCAAAATGCAAATGTATGTTTGAAATGTTTCTCATGTATAAATGAATGAATGCAAAAAATGCACATTTTTTTGTTGTTTTTCTAGTTGATAAATGCATGTATGCATGATGCACTTGTTATTGATGTACTAGAGTACTAGACCAAGGCGGTTGCGAGGACTAAATGAAGAATTGTTAGCGGAAAGAAGAAATTAGATGAAGAAATGTTAGTAGAAAGATGTTGGCTTTCAAAGTGTAAATTGTGTTAAGAGCTTATTTTGATATTGCAAAGTGAATGTGGCACATTGTGACACAAAAGCCAGAGCACAAAGGTCATCCTTTTTGCATGAACAAACACGATGCAGATAGAGGATGATCTTCTCCATCCCAAAAACATGTAGAGACATGCCCCAAAATTTCATGAGATCATCAAACAGGCAGAAAAAAGATAAAGTGAAAAACAACTGGTCATGACCCATCTCGACTACTCTCATAAGTTCAAATAATATCATCAAGTAGCACAAGAAAATGATCAAAAAAGAAAAATAAAAAATGTTCATTGAAACAATGTGAGCCAACAGCCATTCTAATCTTTTGTTACTTACATTAAATAATCTTTGATTGGTAGCTTAGATTGCAAATTGATTGATTTGATAACTGGTTCATAGCTTGGACAGATTGATTGATAGAAAAGGTTGACAGATGGAATGGGTCCAATCAAATTAAATGTTGAGTCACAATGATTCAGATCACATATGATTTTGTTAAGCACAGATTGATGATTCTGCCATTGAAGTCAAAAAACATGATGTTTGATTCACAAAAAGAAGACAAGTATGTACAAATTTATTGCAGATTTTTGAAAAGATTTTTGCAATTTTAAGGATTTTTTGAGATATTTGAATTTTTTTGGTCTTTTTTCAGGATCATTTTTGAATTTTTAGCAATTTTTTTAGGACATTATATGATTTTTTTTGGAATTTTTGTTTATTTGAATTTTTAGGATTTTTTTAGGATATTATTTGAATTTTTTTTGGAATTTTTACTTATTTGAATTTTTAGGATTTTTTCAGGTCATTAAGATATTTACAATGTGCTATCTCCAGTTGGATAGTCGAGGAATCATATGGGTAAACCACGTTCAAGGTCTTTCCCCCTATTTGAATTCAAAATTGAAGACGCTTAGTGCCAGGAATCCACCCCCAGACAATAAAGAGGCTATGTACAGAGGTCAAAATAACAGATAGAGTAGGTATACCAAGGGGAAGACAAAGAATATCAACCAGTTACATGCCATAAAGGGGCACTAGGGTCGATGCAAATCAAAAGATGTGATCAGAAAAGGATAGTAGGATATCAGGTGGAACCATGATAGACAATGGAGCAAGGACTTGCTACGTGTGGGCCTGTTTTCTAGTTTTTCACCACGGTACTTTCCCACAACACCTGTTTGCCAGGTTTTCACTTGTGGACCAGATTTTTCTCTTGATTTCTATTTTTGCGTGCCAAGATGCCTGTTTTCCAGGTTTTCATCAAGGAAACCATTTTTTCTTTTTTTCTTTTTTCTTTTTTTTCTCTTTTTTGATTTTTTTTATATTTTCTTAGAAATTTTTTCAATTTTTTTGTACTTTTTTCAGGAACTTTTTACAATTTTTTTGCACTTTTTCAAAAATCATGCATAATACTTATGAAGGTGCATGTTGTTCAATGCCTCTAGAAATTGTTCTCCCTCTGATGTTGCAAGCTGATACACTCTAGACCCATATGATGTTGTGACTATATACGGGCCATCCCAATTTGGTTCAAATTTTCTAGCCTTCTCTTTGTGTGGCTAGGTCTTATAATTTATCTTTAGAACTAAGTCTCCGATCTCAAAATGGCAAGCTTGGACCTTCTTGTTGTAACTCCATTTTAGGTAGTTCTGATAGGATTGCAAGTGTACCAAGGTGATTTTTCACCTCTCATCAAGCATCTTGAGCTCATACAGTCTAGAAACTCTATATTGTTCATCATCAACAATGTGTTGTAAGGATACTCTCAATGAAGGAATTTCAACCTTGAGGGGTAATATGGCCTTAGCACCATAGACAAGAGAGTATGGAGTAGCACTAGTGGGGGTGTGGATGCTAGTCTTGTAGGCCCACAAAGCTGGGTTGATTTGTAAGTGCTAGTCGCGGCCAGCATCATTGACAGTCTTTTGCAAGATCTTAATAATGGTCTTGTTAGATGCCTCTGCTTGGCCATTGCCTTACGGGTAGTAGATGCTAGAAAATCCATGATGGATTTTGAATTTATCACTGATCTTGGTAACATATTTGTTTTGAAATGGGTTACCATGGTCAGTAATAATGGCTAGAGGAACTCCATATCGGCAAATGATATAATTTAGGATGAATCTGGAAATTTGGTTGCCGGTGATGTATGTCATGGGGATAGCTTCCACCCATTTTGTAAAATACTCTGTGGCTGTGATGATGTACTTATGGCGATCAGAAGATAGGGGTGTGATCTTCCCTAAAAGGTCAAATTCCCATTTTGAAAAGGGCCATGGAGAAACCCCTGGCTTTAGATCCTGTGTCGGAGCATGAATCAAATTTCCATAAATCTGGCACTTGTAACATTTCTTAGCAAATTTATGAGTATCTTGCTCCATGGTAGGCCAGTAATATCCTACTCTGACCAGCTTCTTGGCAAGACTCAAACCATTGAAATGTCCACCACAAATACAATCATGGACCTCATGTAAGGTAGTGCCAGTCTCTCGTGAATCAAGGCATCTAAGGAGGGTTTGATCATAGGCTCTCCTATAAAGGGTATCACCAATGATGACATAAAGGGAGGCTTGACAGACAAGAGATCAATGCTTTTTTTGGGATAAGACAGGGGTAATATTTGGGCATGTAGGTAATTATAGATACTAGGGGGACTTAGGACTAGCAATGTCACATACAGGCTTAGATTTCAGAATGTTGAATGCTGGAAGCAATAGCTGCTCAATGAGAAATTCACATCTCTCTTCATTATTCAGCATGTCGATCATAGATGCAATAGTGGCCATAGCATCTGCTTGTTTGTTATGTACCCATGGAAGTTGGTAGAAACTGATTGTGACAAATTTCTCCTTGAGAAAGTCGGCCAACTATTTGTAAGGTATTAGCTTTTCATCCTTAGTTTCATAGTCATCAGTGACCTGGCGAATGACTAGTTGAGAATCACCATACACCTTAAGGTACTGGATTTTCCGTTGAATAACAATTTTGAGTCTAGTGACCAGTGCTTCATATTTATTTATGTTTTTGGTGCATGCAAAGGCAATTCTGTAAGATTTGGGTATGATATCTCCTTGTAGGGTGAAAAACATGATGCCTTCCCCTAATCCATGTCAAGTGTGTGAGCCATTAAAGTAGAGTTTCCATTCATTAGATTCAGTGAAAGTGAAAATGGACTCATCTGGAAATTCTGAAAGTAACAGGTGATCATCAGGAACTGGTGCCTCTGTGAGCTAATATGCTATTACTTGACCCTTTATTGCTTTTCTGTCTACATACTCTATGTCAAACTCACTTAAGAGCATGACCCATTTGGCTAGCTGACCCGTGAGAGCTGATTTTCCCAAAAGATACTTTAATGGATCAATGCGAGATACGAGCATGGTTTTCTGGTGTAGCATGTAATGTATTAACTTCTGTGTGGCAAAAACCATAGTAAGAAAGGTTTGTTCAATGAGTGAGTAGTTTAATTCATATCCAACCAGAGTTCTACTAATGTAATAAATAGCTCTTTCTCATCCATGTTCATCATGCTATGCAAGAAGAGCACCCAATGCAGTTTCTGTGCTAGAAATGTATAAGAGAAATGGCTTCCCTAGAATGGGAGGCATCAAGATAGGTGGATGCAATAGATAATCCTTCAGTTGTTGGAACAAGTGCTCACATTTTTCATTCCAATGGACAGTCACTCCCTTATACAGTAGATTTTGAAATGACTGGCATTTATCTACAAGTTGTGCAATAAATCGACGGATAGATTGTAGTTTCCCTTGTAGACATCTCAGCTTCCTTAGCATGTTCGGTGGAGGCATTTCTAAAATGGCTTGAACCTTTTTAGGGTCCACTTCGATACCTCATTGAGAGATGATATAGCCTAGGAGTTTTCAAGAAACAACTCTAAAAACACACTTTTTAGGGTTTAAGCAGAGCTTATACCTGTATATGCTAGAATCTAACCTATTAGGAGCACGCTCAGACATGCAAATGTTAGAGATATATAATCAAAAAGCTACACTAATATCAACAGAAATGGAGCGGGAGAGGGAGCGGGAATGGGAGCATCTAGATTCAACTTTGAATTTGGGCGGGAGTATTTGGGAGGAGGCAGGAGCCTCTGAGCACAGCAAGTGGGACGATGGAAAGGACATCAAGATCACAGGATTGGATCCCGATGTAGGATAGATGCCAGAGGACCCAGGAGGGGGTCCCAGATTGGGAGCTGGGCTGGGGCAACCAAGGAAATGGGCGTCCCTTTTTGGCATCAAACCAATAGGTAAATATTCTTTACCTCCGGTGAAGAACATTTCAATACCTTCTCAAGGAAGCTTTTCTATTGAAATCCCAGACCAGACCATTGATTTTTCTATAGCAAGGATGAAAAATTTGCTGGTTGGTAGATTTTTAGGAGTTAGACCTAACATCAAAGTGGTTAGGGCTTTTGTGTCCCAGAAATGGGATTTGAAAGGACATGTAGAGGTGGTAGCGATGGCTAAGGGATGTATGTCATTCTTCTTCTCTTGTGAAGAAGATAGAATGAATATTCTATGCAGCGGGCCATGGTTGATGGGAAAAATACTCTTATTCTTCAAAAATGGAGTCCGAATCTTATCTTCAAGGAGGACACCGTTCGACAGGTTCCTGTTTGGATAAAGCTACATGGAATGCCTCTTGAATATTGGCTGGAAGATATATTTGTTGGGATAGCTAGCTCATTTGGAGAACTTTTGTTGATAGACAATGTGACAGCAGCGAGACGGAGGCTAACCTATGCTCATATCTATGTTGGGATAATGCAGGATAAGGATATGCCAGAAAAATAAGTCTGAAATCTAAGTTGGGCATGTGGGAACAAACTATAGAATATGAAACTATGCCCTTTGCATGTTTCCATTGCAAAAAGGTGGGTCACTGGGCAAAGAAATGTCCGGAGAAAGTAATCCAGAAAAAAACTCAGAAATGGATTCTAGTCGAGAGAAAAACTAAAGAAGTCAGCAGCAAAGCCAGGGAAGGATAGTGAAAAGAGCAAGAGGAATAGGAAACTAGTGTGAAGATGAAATGTACAAAGCCAATGATAGGCTCAGATACAGAGGATCTTGAGGAATGGGGAAAAGAAGTTATGAATGAAAAATAAAATGAAATCCAAATGGAAGAAGGTGAAACAAAAGAAAATGAAGTCCAAATAGAAGAAGGGGAGTTTAAGGAAGATGATTCAAAGGGAGTTGACGTAGGGGATGAGCCTGAGGAGGAGCAAAATGATTATCACAAAGAAGGAAATATCCAGGCTGAAACCAAAAGTAAAACTTAGAAGAATGAGGTGAATAAGAAAGAATGTGAAATGGAGCTGAGAGGCAGCCTAGAAAATTTATAATTGACCCCAAAGAGGGGAGATAGAGACCAAGAGAGAGCTACACCTAAGAGGGGGAACACAATAGAGGAAGATAGAATCCAGCAGGTACAGCTCTACCAAAATGGGGGGACGCTACTGAGATCTCACAAATCCTTGAAGGAGAGCAAAGTGATAGAAAAAATGAGAAAAATACTAAAGGAGACAAAAAAAGGGGAAGAAAGATAAAGAGGTGCAAAATAGAAAGGTTTCAACAAGAAGCAATAAAAATGGTGATGTTAGAGCTGGATTAGCATCACAAGGGAGACCTTCAAGTCAAAAGGTGAGAATCAAGGAGACCAAAAGGAACATTGCGGATGGTAGCCAGCGGATTCTAGAGGTAGGATCCTTTGTTAAATCATGAAGATTATCTCTTGGAATATAAGGGGGATGA
>MU224906.1:1094813-1114038 GCA_018584345.1 Thuja plicata
AATTCTAAAAGTTTGTAATTCCACATTTGTGGAGATAATAAGAAGCCAATTTTTTGTTCTTGCATATTGTTGTTGTTCCTCTGTTTATGTTATGTGTTTGTGGTATTAAGGGGAGCACCCTTCATCAGAGACTAGAGTGGGTTACGAGCCATTCATATGCAAATATAGGCCACCTATCAGTTATGAGGCCATAGATTCAGTCAGTAGCTGGTAACAGAGACTGGATGAGATGGGGGTTATACAGTGGGCACCCTATGCAGGGTGCGAGGCCTGGGGACACAAGATCCCATAATAAGACAAGTACACAGAGGATGAGTTTTGTGACTTGTATTATATGAGATTCATTTAGACCAACTTCTGGGTAATTGGGAGGAAAACATACATGTTCTCTAGATATATGTCATCTAGGGTATGCATATAGATGTCTTGTAGGGATCACATTAAGTTGGAACTCAGATTTGAACTTTAGGGGTACTTTGGAGGGGTTAAAAGTAACCCTAGAGTATATTTTTGGCCAAAATTAGTTAACCCTAAGGGTGTACCTTGGGTTAGGGCTATTTTTTACCTATGGGAGAATTCTAGGTCACCATTATGACTCTCCAAAATGCCTACTTTTCAAAAGTGACAAAAATAGAGATGGCCACATGCATCTAACTTTTCCCACACTCCTTACTAAACTAACAATTAAGAGGAGAGATAAAAGGCTAGATGTCATGTCTCATTATTGCTAGGTCTTGAGTACACTTTTGGGGGTCTTTTTAGAATATTTTGAGAGACTTAGTGGGTATTCACCTACTCTCTAATTTTAGAGACAATTAGGGTTTGGATAGAGGAAGGATAAAGATTTGGGTTCTTCTCAAGTTTCATTTTTCCATAACACATTTGGAAGGTTGGTCTCCTTTGCCATGAAGTGTTTATTTTGTTGCAAGAAGATTTGGATGTTATTATTTTATGAATATGCAATCTTGTATGGTGTTCATGTATGTAATCTTGTATAGTGTTGTTGTATGTAGATTTTGTTGTCATGTGTTGGCTTGGAAATGCATTTGGATTTTTGTATCAATTCTTGTTCTTTTGGATTGGGAGTGTTGTTCATAGAAGTTAAGGCATTACTCACCCTTTGGGAAGGTAAGAAGTGGCCTTGGGTGAAGGGTTAGTTGAGCTCTCCATATTAGTGAGAGTCTCTTCTCTTAGAGAAGAGAGATAATTTCATAGAGTATGGGCTCCATGAAGCCATGTTGTAAATATTTTTTTGGTATAGAAATGACCAAATGTGTATATAGAAGGAATGTCAATGAAGCCTTGGAAAGACATGGAAAAACTATTATTGAGGAATTTTGAAAAAATTTGAATGGCATTGTCCTCCTTGAAAAAGCCCACCTTCAACCTACTTCAATGGGTTTGGGAAACTCATTTGTAAAACCTTGGTTGGGAGTCTATTGTTGTTTTGTGCATATAAGATATTTGTGAGAATTTGGATGTGAAGTCTTGTTTATCCTTGGTTCTCCAAGTTCAAGGGTGGTCTCCTTGAGACCTTGGTTGGGAGGTGAGCTTCCCATGGTTTCCCTCATGAAATTTACAGATTTTTGAAGTCATGATGATAGTGAAAGAAGCTTGAAAGAAATTCCTATTTGGGGGTAGTTGTGTGTAAGCAACTTCAATGTTGCATAGTCACTCATTTATATTGAAATTCATCCTTGTTGATTGTTGTAATGTTTATTTTTGAAGCTTTTCAAGCTAGATGTGAAGAGATCTCCTTCTTTATGTAATGATTCATTAAAGGAAGAAATGTTGTATACCATCCATGTATTGTATAGATTTATCATCTTGAAGATGTGTAAATGTATATTGTAAGATCACCATAATGTAAATGATAGAATCTTTAGTTCATGCATACTGCATTCTATTTCTATAAAAAAAGGAGTTAACCATACATGTTGAGGGATACCCAATATTGAAAGAGAAAGACAATATAATAGTTTCTTTTCCTAAAAATCTTGAGGAATTGTGAATCTGGAAACCTCCATAATGCATGTAAATATAAGTCTTCAAGTTATTGGAACACTCCATTTCTCCCTTTGAAAGTCTCTATTCCATCTCCATAGATTCAACTCTCTACATTAAAAAAATCTCCATTTCAATCTCAACTCTTGAGAAGAAGAAATAACCTTGATAACAATAACAAATCAAACTAGTTAGTATGATAATATAAAAATCAACTCATATTATTAGTTCTCTTAGTATATTGCCCTTATAAATCTATTGCAAAAATTGAATAAAAAAAATCTCTATGGAAGAGCTTATACCAAACAAAGCCCATAGCACTTTCCAGATTTAGAGAAAAAATGCTCTCTAAAATTTGTATGGAAAAAAAAATATTCTCCTTACCACAGAGAATATTCCTTTCCCAATGTTCTCCCTCTCTAATTAAATTCAAATCTTAATTCTCCTAACATAATCATGTTATTACTCCTAAATTCTAAATTTAACTTACCTTATTTTTACCTTTTCCGTGGGCCCCACCTTTATCATACTCTTTACTCTTTTATCTCCTTGCTTGGGCGCCACTTTGAAAAGTTCTTTTATAAATCAAAATGTTTTGGGGCTGCTAAAATGTTTCTTGGTCTAACCAAAACTACGCCATTTCCCATCCTCCCTTTTCTGACATGTCATAGACCTCTTCCCTAGATCAATTCCTTCCCCTTTCTTCCTCATACACTTGCCTTCTTAAAAAAGGGGCCTCCTTACTTAAAAATCATGCCCCCCTTGTTGTCTTGTCAACGCATGCAAAATTGCTTGTTTGGGGATGGGCTAAGTTAGGTGGTGACCCCCCAAGACAAGTCATTAGACCTGCACTCTCCCCATTGCAATTCGACCCCCCAAGGCATTTTGGACTTTGTAATACAAAACGATAAATTAATAAGTTAATAGATTAGTTAGGTTAGGAGATTAATTGATAGATAGATTAGATTAATAGGTAATTAGTTGATAAGTTTAAGTTAGTTAATTAGGTTTATTTATTTATTATTTTTAATTCTTAGTCGGGTAATATTTTATACATATACATTGTTTCAATGATGTAGCATTAATTATTAGATTAACAACTTTTGGGTTATGATAGATGTATGGATTTATTAGCATGATCTAATTTTATTGGTATTGGAACAACATATTAAAATAATAATCAATCATTTAAAATAGATCCTTAACATTAGTTGTTTAAGTTATTTTAAAATTGTGATATTGCGAATTAATTTAATAGGGATTTTGGCCTAAAATTTTGATTAGCCTATTAGAGAAATGGATTTCCTCAATTTAATCAAATGTATAGTCAATGCTAATTTAAATTTTATTCTCATGAAAAAAATGATTATGTTACTCTTGTGTTCAAGGGGTTAGGGGTTATGTAAAATTTCAATTAGAAGTTAATTCAAATTTTCTGTTAGAGGATAATTTAATTGTCTTATTAAAGGTTAATTTAAAGTTGTTTTGTTAAGGGATTGATGAATTAGGAATGCATGTGTTTTCATAAAAGGGGAATAATTTTATTAATGATGTTAGTAGGTTAGGAAATCAGATTTGATTTCAGCTATTGGATTTTAATTAGTAGTTGTTGGTATAGTGAAATTGTTATTCAATCTTAAGCATGTCAATTGATAAATGGTTCATGTATGTTGTTTAAAAAGGAGTAGAATATTAATTTGACTAGGTTTTGACCTAGTAGTCAATGTAGAAAGAAAATTGAAACTAGATTTGAATGGATTCAGTTGTAACCTAGGTTAAGAGTTAAGTAAGCATTAGGGAAACCTAGTTCAACATATGTTCATAATAACCATCTATCATCATGATACTAAACATAGTTAAACATGGGTCCAGAGTTAGACCAACCGGAGTTAAGCATTCATATAACTCGTGGAACAAGTTGATGCCCCAATTCTATATCTATTTGTGACATGACCCTAATTCAGTTTGCATATATATCTTATAACAGTGAAGGATATCTCTACCTTGCTATCACCTTTCCAACTCAACCATTGTTAGTTGTACGTACTTCTATTTTTTTTAAAAAAAATTGTGTGTTTTTCTCTAGCTTTGGGTATGACATTTTGGTATCAGAGCCATGCTTCAACACTAGGAACCTAGCCCATTATGTTTCAAATAATTCAAAACTTAAAGCATTGTGTAGGATGCCTGCGGTCACTAGAGCTTACCGACGAGGCAGAGGTCAAAGAGCTTCCTGTGCGGGGGCAGGACATGAGGATCCAACACCTCCACCACCTCAGAACCCTAATCACGATATTATGGATGTTCTCCAAAATTTGATTGGGGTGATTCAGTGGAGACTACCACCCATAGTTCAATAGTAGATTTCTGAAGGGGAAGGACATATTTCTAAGAATGATAGAGTAGTTAGCAGAGAGAAGAGTAGGATTCCTCCACCCAGGTCTTTTGAGGGTCATGATGATCAGGAGGGTGAGTCAGTTCATTAGGTTGTATTACCATGCTAGCATGAGATACGTGCCAGGGAGAGACCCCCTAGAGATGTTGGAGATGAGATCCAAGAGTTATTACGACTCCAGCCACCCTTGTTTTTGGGATCCACTGATGGGTCAGTAGTAGAGGCCTAGTTACAAAGTTTACAATGATGTTTTGGATTGTACCCTTATGGGAGTAATCTAAAGGCATGACTTTTAGTCCATCTCCTATGGGAGAAGGCTTCCACTTGGTGGGAGTAGGAGGTGTCCATAGGTGGAGTATTGACACACTCACTTGGGAGAATTTTGTGGCCTGTTTCTGTGAGAGATATCTCTCTGAGAATTTCAGATAGAGATAAATAGAGGAGTTCCATGATCTCTAGCAGAGAGGCCTCATAGTGAACCAGTATGAGAGTTGGTTTCTCAAGATCTTTTCATATGTTGATTACATGAAGGATGAAAAATTGTGTATTCACCATTTCATTAAGGGACTTAATATGTCTCTTTAGAGCACAGTATGCCTAACATTCCCTACCACGTTTAGAGGGGTAGTTGAGATAGCACTCGTAGCTGAGGATATCTGTACTAGACAAGAGTCACAGGATCATTCCTAGCATCGAAACCCCTCTTGTCAACATTTAGGGCAGCAAAGACCCCCTTGGAAAGGGAAACAAAATCACTCAGTAGGATCCTTTAAGTGTCAATAGTCTCAGCAATAGAGATCCCAGCAGGATTCTAGACAAAGGCATTCACAGGGCTATCAAGGCTCTAATCCCAAATAGTGGCAGTCTCAAGGCCCTAAAGAGGATCATAGGACACAAACCCCTCAGACATAGTCAGCTAGGACTCAACAGTCCTCTAGGGGTAGATACAGTGGTTCTAGTGGGACTAGAGGGTCATAGTAGCCTAGGACACAAGGAGTGCAGATTCAAACATGAGGGCCATGTTACACTTGCAGTGGTATGGGTCATTTAGCGAGAGAGTGCCCATAGGGATAGTCAGCCAGTGGTTAGAGAGCGGCTACCTTAGAGCCTATAGTTGGAGATATGGGTAGATCCCATAGATTTTTTATAGCGGTTGATAATCACCAAGCCGAGCACCAGGCCATGTTCATAGAGGCCATAGGTATGATTCAGGGTATCAGTGTTTCTATCTTGTTTGATTCAGGAACCATAAACTCCCTTATATCTCCCTATGTAGTGGAGCGTTGTGGGCTGGTGGCAGTTAGATAGGATGTCAGTTGGGAGGTTGAGATAGCTTCAGGAGCTAGAGTTTCTATTAGTTCCTTAGTTCGCAGTTGTTAGATTTAGATTGGAGACCTTATCACGATGACTGATCTCTACATTACCCCTCTAGGTTCTTATGATGTAGTCTTTGGCATGGATTGGATATGTGCCCACAGAGCCAAGGTAGATTGTTTTCAGAAGAGGGTTGAGTTTGTTGATGATCACGACACTTCTACGGTGATATTTGGGGTACACAGACCCGTATCCATTCACATTATTTCTGCTATGCAGCTTTGGCAGTGCGTGCAAAAGGGATGTTATTTATTTTCCATCACCATTAGTGATAGAGAGGAGGATTCAGGAGGGGAGCCTTCACTCAAGGATTATCCTATTCTTCAGGAGTTTGTGGATGTATTTCCTACTGAGCTACCTGGTATGCTTCCACCTAAGGCAGTTGATTTTCACATAGATCTTATACTAGGAGCCAAGCCTGTATCTAGAGCACCTTACAGGATGACCACACATGAGCACAATGAGCTCAAGATTCAGTTAGAAGATCTCTTGGAGAAAGGGCATGTCTGACCTAGTGTATCACCTTGGGGTGCACCTATGATTTTTGTGAAGAAGAAGGATGGATCACTTAGATTGTGCATTGATTATCGACAGTTGAATAAAGTAACAATTAAGAACTGATACCCACTTCTCAGGATCAATGATTTGTTTGATCAGTTACAAGGTGCCCGAGTGTTCTCAAAGATAGATCTGAAGTCGGGGTACCATCAGTTACAGATTGTGGAAAGTGATATCCACAAGACTACTTTTCGCACAAGGTATGGTCACTATGAGTTCATAGTAGTGCCATTTGGCCTCATGAATGCTCTAGTTGTGTTCATGAGCCTTATGAACAAAGTATTTCATACATTTTTGGATAAATTTGTGGTAGTGTTCCTTGATGATATTTTGATATATTCTCGCAATGAGGAGGAGCATGAGGAGCATCTGAGACAGGTTCTACAACATTTGAGAGAGAATCAGTTATATGGTAGCTTTTCAAAGTGTGCTTTCTTTAGACCTGAGGTGCATTATCTTGGTCATGTTATATCCAGCGATGGGATCTCTATAGACCCATCAAATATTAGAGCTATTATTAATTGGCTAGCACCCACTAGTGTCACTGAGGTCATAAGTTTTATTGGCTTAGCAGGGTATTACAGACATTTTGTGGCAAGATTTTCTAGAGTAGCTCATCCCATTACCTCCCTTTAGAGAAAGGGGAAGAAGTATGGATGGACAGAGAAGTGTGAGAGAGCTTTCTAGGAGCTCAAGAGAGCCCTCACTAGTGCACCAATTTTAGCAGTGCCAGATCCTTCAATGGATTTTTTTGTATGTATCAATGCTTCATTGGATGGTTTAGGAGTAGTCCTTATGTAGGAGGCTCATCCTATAGCTTTTGAGTCTAGGAAGCTAAAGACTCATGATCTTAATTATCCTACTCATGAACTAGAACTCGTAGCGGTGGTTCATGCCTTAGTGAGATGACAACATTTCCTTCTAGGTCACTGATTTGAGCTTCATTCAGATCACCAGAGCCTACAGTATATCTTTACACAACCCAATCTTAATTCTAGGTAGAGGAGATGGATGGAGTTTTTGTGTGAGTATGATTTTGATGTTCATTACATCAAGGGGAAAGAGAATTTAGTTGCAGATGCCTTCAGTAGGAGGCGACATGAGCTCTCATCTATGACTTCTAGTATATATTTGAGGGACGACATTTTGCATCATTTTCCAAAGGATGGATTATATGTGGAGGTTTTTCAGTCTATCCATTCTTAGAGACCCCTTGAGGGGAGATTTGCAGAGTATACCTTGGAGTCTAATGGACTTCTACGTCATAGGGGACACATCTATGTACCTTCTATGGGTGACTTGCAAGAGTTTATTATGCTTGAGGCTCACAGAGCACCTTATGCAGCTCATCCAAGAGTTAAAAAGTTGCATGCTGATCTGAGATAGCTGTATCATTGGCCAGTCATGAGATTGCAGATTTCCAACATAGTTGCTAGATGTCTAGGGTGCCAGAGAGTGCAGGCAGAGCACAGTCATCTAGGTGGGCTCCTACAGCCACATGAGATTGCCGAGTGGAGGTGGGATACTATATCTATGGACTTCATTGTTGGTATTCCTATGTCTTCTCACCACCATGATGCTATCTTGGTGACAGTCGACACATTGATCAAGGTTGTCCACTTCTCACCCGTGTGTACTACATTCACAACACAAGAGGTAGCTCAGGTATTTTTGTGGGATATTATTAGACTTCATGGCATTCCCTATAAGATCATCTTTGATAGAGACTCCTTGTTCACATCAGCCTTTTGGAGAGAGTTACAGGTAGCGTTGGACAATAGGCTCAATTTTAGTACAACATATCACCCTCAGACAGATGGACAGATCGAGAGGGTTAACCAGGTATTGGAGGACATGCTGCACATGTATGTGATGGACCATCAGGTCAAGTGGGAGGAATACCTACATCTGGTCAAGTTTGCCTATAATAATGGGCATCATTCTTCTATAGGTATGCCACCATACTAGGCCTTGTATGGTAGACCATGCAGGACACCACTGAGTTGGGACAGGATCAAGGATAGAGTATCTATTGGACCTTAGTTGGCCAAGGATATGGAGTAGCAGGTAGTCTTGATAAGACAACGCCTTAGAGAGGCTCAGGAATGATAGAAGAAGTATGTAGATGCGAAGAGGGTTGATCGTGAGTACATGGTTGGAGATAGGGTCTTCTTGAGAGTGCACCTGCATAAGAGTCCAATCCATTTTGGAAAGGGATCTAATTTAGTACCTCACTTTGTTGGACCTTTCAAGATATTGGAGAGGATAGGATCAGTTTCCTACCGTCTAGCCTTGCCACCCAGCTTGTCATGCATCCATGATGTGTTTCATGTATTTGTGCTATAGAAATATATTTATGATGAGTCTCATGTTATAGATTGGGATGCCTTGTAGGTGGAGTTAGAAAGAAAGCTAGCACTAGAGCCCATTCATATTATAGCCCAACAAACCCTTGCACTCTGAGGCTAAGATCTGGACAGGGTTAGGGTCCAGTGGGATTGTTATGATGAGGTCACGGCTTCATGAGAGGACGCAGCGCAGATGAGATCTCAGTACCCATATCTTTTTTATGAACTCTAGAAAGAAGTTCATGCCTAGTGGGGGAGGATGTGAGGCCTCACCCTGACCCATCATAGCTTTACTGCTCTATCACACTTTGATACTTTATCTTTTTATACATTGATACACTTTTTGATTATCCTGACAGAGACTCGTGATATTATGTTATGATGATGATTATATTGTGTGGATTACATTTTGATATAGATTAGACGTAGAATAGGTGGTTGATTTTGATTATATATGTTTAGACAAGTGAATTAATGAGAAGATTGGATCATGATTAGAATTGACTATTTTATGGGTGTTATGTCATGGTGATTAAGAAATTTTTATGTTTTAACAATTTGTGTATGAAAATTTCAATTAGGGACTTAATTCTTCTTATTGATTAATGTTGCTAATTATGAATTAACAATGTATATTACATGTGATTGTATCATCTTGGACTACTGATGCTTGAAGTTTAGTGTGTAGGAAAGGGAACCATGGAATTATTTGGAGAATCAGGGCTAAACACATGTGAATTGAGTAAGCCAAAGTTTAATCCAATAAGGGGTTGAAACCTCATTGTAATGTGATCTTTGTTCTAAACGTAATCTGAATGTGTGTTAATAGTTTAAAATTTATGTTGTCCACTTGACACTTGTGTTGTCCATTTGGATGGTGACATGTCAATTAGGGCTTGGGAAAGAATCACCAAACCTTATAGGATATTACATTAATCCCACTTGCATATAGATATCTTGTAGGGATCACATTAAGTTTGGAACTCGAATTTGAACTTTATGGGTACTTTGGAGGGGTTAAAAGTAACCTTAGAGTATATTTTTGGCAAAAATTAGTTAACCCTAAGGGGGTACCTTGGGTTAGGGATAGTTTTTTACTATGGTAAAATCTTAGGTCACCATTATGACTCTCCAAAATGCCTACTTTTCAAAAGTGGTGAAAATGGAGATGGCCACATGTATCTAACTTGTCCCACACTCCTTACTAAACTCACAATTAAGAGGAGAGACAAAAGGCTAGATGTCATGTCTCATTATTGCTAGGTCTTGAGTACACTTTTGGGGGTCTTTTTAGAGGGTTTTGGGAGACTTAGTGGGTGTTCACCTACTCTTTAATTTTAGAGACAATTAGGGTTTGGATAGAGGAAGGATAAGGATTTGGGCTCGTCTCAAGTTTCATTTTTCCATAACACATTTAGAAGGTTGGTCTCCTTTGCAATGAGGAGCTTTTTTTGTTGCAAGAAGATTTGGATGTTGCTATTTTATGAATATGCAATCTTGTATGGTGTTCACGTATGTAATCTTGTATAGTGTTGTTGTATGTAGATTTTATTGTCATGTGTTGGTATGGGAATGCATCTAGATTTTTGTATCAATTCTTATTCTTTTGGATTGGGAGTGTTGTTCATGGGAGTTAAGGCATTACTCACCCTTTGGGAAGGGAAGAAGTGGCCTTGGGTGAAGGGGTTATTTGGGCTCTCCATTGTAGTGAGAGTCTCTTCTCTTGGAGAAGAAGGATAATTTCATAGAGTATGGGCTCCATGAAGCCATGTTGTAAATATTGTTTTGGTATAGAAATGACCAAATGTGTATATGGAAGGAATGTCAATGAAGCCTTGGAAAGACATGGAAAAACTATTATTGAGGAATTTTGAAAAAATGCAAATGACATTCTCCTCCTTGGAAAAGCCCACCTTTACCCTACTTCAATGGGTTTGAAAAACTCATTTGTGAAACCTTGGTTGTGATTCTATTGTTGTTTTGTGCATATAAGATGTTTGTGATAATTTGGATGTTAAATCTTGTTTAGCCTTGGTTCTCCAAGATCAGGGTGGTCTCCTTGAGACCTTGGTTGGGAGGTGAGCTTATCATGGTTTTCGTCATGAAATTTGCAGGTTTTTGAAGTCATGATGATGGTGAAAGAAGCTTGAAAGAAATCCCTATTTGGGAGTAGTTGTGTGTAAGAAACTTCAATGTTGCATAGTCACTCATTTGTATTAAAATTCATCCTTGTTGATTGTTTTAATGTTTATTTTTGAAGCTTTTCAAGCTATATGTGAAGAGATCTCCTTCTTTATATAATGATTCATTAAAGGAATAAATGTTGCATACCATCCATGTATTGTATAGATTATCATCTTGAATATGTGTAAATGTTGATTGTAAGATCACCATAATATAAATTATGGAATCTTTAGTTCATGCATATTGCATTCTATTTCTAAAAAAAAAGAGTTAACCATACATGTTGAGGGATACCCAATATTGAAAGAGAAAGATAATATAATAGTTTCTTTTCCTAAAAATCTTGAGAAATTGTGAATCTTCAAACCTCCATAATGCATGTAAATGTAAGTCTTCAAATTATTGGAACACTCCATTTCTCCCTTTGAAAGTCTCTATTCCATCTCCATAGATTCAACTCTCTACATTAAAAAAATCTCAATTTCAATCTCAACTCTTGAGAAGAAGAAACAACCTTGATAACAATAAAAAATCAAACTAGTTAGTATGATAATATAAAAATCAACTAATATTATTAGTCCTCTTAGTATATTTCCCTTATAAATCTATTGCAAAAATTGAATCAAGAAAATCTCTATGGAAGAACTTATACCAAACAAAGCCCATAGCACTTTCCAGATTTAGAGAAAAAATACTCTCTAAAATTTGTATGGAAAATGAAATATTTTCCTTACCATAGAGAATATTTCTTTCCCAATGTGCTCCCTCTCTAATTAAATTCAAATCCTAATTCCCCTAACATAATCATGTTATTACTCCTAAATTCTAAATTTAACTTACCTTGCCTTTACCTTTTCCGTGGGCCCCACCTTTACCATACTCTTTACCCTTTTATCTCCTTGCCTGGGCGCCACTTTGCAAAGTTGTTTTATAAATCAAAATGTTTTGGGGCTGCTAAAATGTTTCTTGTTCTACCCAAAACCTGCGCCATTTCCCATCCTCCCTTTTCTGACATGTCATAGACCTCTTCCCTAGGTCAACTCCTTCCCCTTTCTTTCTCATATGCTTGCCTTCTTAAAAAAGGGTCCTCCTTACTTAAAAATTGTACCCCCCTTGCTGTCTTGTCAAGGCATGCAAAATTTCTTGTTTGGGGATGGGTTGAGTTAGGTGGTGGGCCCCCAAGACAAGTCATTAGACTTGAACTCTCTTCATTGCAATTCGACCCCCCAAGGCATTTTGGACTTTGTAATACAAAATGATAAATTAATAGGTTAGTAGTTTAGTTAGGTTAGGAGATTAATTGATAGATAGATTAGATTAATAGGTAATTAGTTGATAAGTTTAAGTTAGTTAATTAGGTTTATTTCTTTATTGTTTTAAATTTTTAGTTGGGTAGCATTTTATACATATACATTGTTTCAATGATGTAGCATTAATTATTAGATTAATAACTTTTGGGTTATGATAGATGTATGGATTTATTAACATGATCTAATTTTATTGGTATTGAAAAAACATATTAAAATAATAATTAATCATTTAAAATAGATCCTTAACATTAGTTGTTTAGGTTATTTTAAAATTGTGATATTTGCGAATTAATTTAACAGGGATTTTGGCCTAAAGTTTTGATTAGCCTATTAGAGAAATGGATTTCCTCAATTTATTCAAATGTATAGTTAATGCTAATTTAAATTTTATTCTCATGAAAAAAATATTATGTTACTCTTGTGTTCAAGAGGTTAGGGGTTATGTAAAATTTCAATTAGAAGTTAATTCAAATTTTCTATTAGAGGATAATTTAATTGTCTTATTAAAGGTTAATTTAAAGTTGTTTTGTTAAGGGATTGATGAATTAGGAATGCATGTGTTTTCATCAAAGGGGAATAATTTTATTAATGATGTTGGTAGGTTAGGAAATTAGATTTGATTTCAGCTATTGGATTTTAATTAGTAGTTTTTGGTATAGTGAAATCTTTATTTAATCTTAAGCATGTCAATTGATAAATGGTTCATGTATGTTGTTTAAAAAGGAGTAGAATATTAATTTAACTAGGTTTTGAGCCAGTAATCAATGTTGAAAGAAAACTGGAACTAGATTTGAATGGATTCAGTTGTAATCTAGGTTAAGAGTTAAGTAAGCATTAGGGAAACCTAATTCAACATATGTTCATAACAACCATCTATCATCATGATACTAAACATAGTTAAATATGGGTCCAGAGTTAGACCAACCATATTTAAGCATTCATATAACCCATGGAACAAGTTGCTGCCCCAATTCTACATCTATTTGTGACATGACCCTAATTCAGTTTGCATATATATCTTATAATAGTGAAGGATATCTCGACCTTGCTATCACCTTTTCAGCTCAACCATTTTTAGTTGTACGTACTTATGTGTTTTAAAAAAAAAAAATTGTGTGTTTTCCCCTAGTTTTGGGCATGACACATATGCAAAAAACAACTTGATATCTTCCAGTCTTCTCACAGGGGAAAATGTATCAGTGTAGTCTATTCCTTCTCTCTACGCATATCCTTTACATACTAATATTTATTTTTTCCTTACCACTATGCCTTCTTCATTCATTTTGTTCTTGAATATCCTCTCTATTCCAATCACGTTCTTGTCATGAGGTCTAGGGACTAGTTCCCATGTTTTATTCTTGATTATTTGATCTAATTATTTTGCATAGCACTTTGACAATTTGAATCTTTGCACATCTTCAACACTTAAGGGTTCAATATGTGAAAGTAAGCATACCTCTTCATCAATGGTTGATCCTTTTGCTCTAGATCTTGTAAAGATTTTTGTGCTCTGATCTCCAATGATATCTTCCTTAGAGTGGTATTTGTATGTGCATTTTGAGTTCTTAGGAGTGATACTTTCATCTATAATCTGTGATTCTTCTTCACTTGGTTTAGGATTGTTACATGAAACATCAATACAGTCAAACATTTCTTCAATAACTATGTCCTTATTGATGGGTCTGGGCTTATCTTCAATCATGGGAGCATAGTCATAATATCTTTCTTGAATCATAAAATTCTCATCAATCTTCACATGAGTACTTTCAATGATCTTTTTTAATCTTAGATTAAAATATCTATAGGATTTGCTTTTAGAAGAGTAACAAGAAAAATACCTTAGTCACTTCTAGAATCAAACTTGCCAATGCTATCATCTCTCTTGATGTAGCACTTGCTTCGAAAGATTCTAAAGTATTTTACAGTAGGTACATTACCAAACCAAAGTTCATAGGGTGTCTTGTCTACACCTGGCCTTAATTGTATTCTATTGATAGTATAGACTACTGTATTGATCACATCTCTCCATTAGGTATGAGAAACCTTTCCTTCAATCATGATAGTGCACATTGTGTCAAGTATTATTCTATTCCTTCTTTCTACATTCCCATTCTGCTGGGGGGTTCTAGGTGAACTTAACTTTCTTTTGATTCTATGTTCTTCACAGTAATCATAAAACTAGTCAGAGGTGAAATCTCCTCCTCTATTAGATCTCAGACATTTTATCTTTAGTCTGATTCATTCTCAACCTTAGCTTTGAACACTTTGAACTTCTCAAAAGCTTTAGATTTGTCTTTTAAGAATGCAACCTGCATCATCCTTGAGAAATCATCAACAAACAAAATAAAATACCTTTCTCTGTAGTAAGATCTTGTTTGAGTAGGTCCACATAGGTCTGTATGTATCAGATCTAATTTGTTTTCTGCAATCTTGTTTTCTCCTAAATGAGGTCCTCACATGCTTCCCCATCACACATTCTCTACACATGGTGTCAACTGGTCTTTCAATACTTGGAAGGTCTCTTACTGCCTTTACATTATTATCTTGACTATGTTGTCAAAATTGATGTGACAAAGGCTCTTGTGTCATAGCCAACTGTCATCCACTTTTACAACAAAACAAATTACTTCTGAATTTAGCTGAAAGACATTACCTTTGGTATTTGAGCCTGATGCAATCATGTCTCCTTCTTTATTGTTAATGATACACTGGTTGTTTTTGAATTCCAACTGATATCCTTTATCAAGCAACTATCCAACACTTAGTAAGTTATGATGTAAACCATCAACATAAAGAACATAATATATCTTATTCTTTCCATCTAAGGTGATAGAACCTCTTCCTATGATAGGTTTGGGAGTGTTATCTCCAAATATAACCATGCCACATTTTTATTTTTCCAAATGTACAAATTTTTCTTTGTCTCCTATCATGTGGTTTGAACATCCATTTTTAATGATCCAGTCAGTTCTGATGTCAGCTTTTGAAACTAATGCTAACTCTTGTGTTTTTTCTTTATCTTCTTTGTCCATTTATTCAAGCATCTTTTCAATGTCTTTAATAGAAATGAAACCAATTTTATCTTCTCCTAAATCATCATCAATTACACCATTTTCAGCATGATAACATTCCTTAGTGTAATTGGGCTTGTAATATGATCTAAACTTCTTGACTCTTGTAGGACACTTGGATGCAAAGTGACAAACTTTGTTGCATGAAAAATATTTGAATGGTATTTGTCCTTCATATTTACCTTTACCTATCCTTTCTTTCTTGGAAATCATAGCAATGATTTCTTCTAGTTCTGTATCCACTTCTTCATTATTACTAGAGCTACTTATGGATTTCTTGCTGTGGACTGAGGCTTTGAAAGCTATCTCACTTTTGGGTTCTGTCTTCAATCTTGATATCTCAAATTTAGATATTTTTCTGATCAAAGTCTCTCTCTTGAAGTCTTTTTAAAATTGCATAGTCTCATCTAATATATTTATCTTTCTCTCTTAGTTTGTTGTTAGTGTGGACATTAGTTTGTCCATTATATCATCCTCTGAAATTTCTCCACCATTGTTCCTGATACCTGAAACTGCTTCGTTAATTCTTTGATTGTAAGATCTGATGTTTTCTTTAGGTAGCATCTCTAAGTTTTTGTACCTTTTGTTCCATGTCTTTCTATGCTCATTATTTGCTTGGATGTATCCTTCAAACATATCTTCTAAGTATTTCCAAATAGAGTATGTTTTATCTGCCTTCTTGATCTCAGAAAATTCACTATCACATAGGGCACTGATTAGGGCTTCTTTGGTGATTGCATTTTGAGTGAACACTTCCTTTTGTTTGATTGTAGAGTCTTCTTCTGCAATGTCTTTCAAGGTGGAAACTTCAATTTCTTGAGTGGAAATCTCATAGACCTCAAATCCAATGCACTAAAGATGTGTTATCATTTTGTTCTTCCATTCAAGATAGTTTTCTCCATCGAACTTAGGAATCTCTTTCCTGAAGTATGCCATATGATCTACCTTAAGTTGTTAGGATTTTTCTCCAAGGCAATTGGCTCTGATACCAATTGTTGGAATAGTCCCAAAGGATAACTAAGAGGGGGGGGCAGGTGAATCAGTTACCAGCTACTTTAATTATTTTCTTTACTTAGATATCAATTAACATAAAGAAAATGTACATTTAGATAACACAATAGAGAAAACAACAATTTTGGTTACGGGGAAACCAAATAGGTAAAAACCCTGGTGGGAATTAGCACCCACAAAGAACTGTACTTGAGTATAATTATCCCTGTTAGGAGATCTTGTAACCCTATTAGAAGTTTTTATTTACAATGCAATAAGTACAGAGACCTGGTTAAAGGTCGTACCCTATTAGGATTATTTTACAAGTAACCTTGTTAGGGGCGAGGACTCACTGTCCAAAAGCTCACTGCTAAAATGATGAAGGTTGCAACCTTCAGTAGAAAAGATATACACTATATTTGATAGATGAACTATTTGAGTAGACCTGATTTCTCGATTAGTTCTAGTGTATTGTATACTTCCACTTCTTCACATAGATCTTTTCTTGATGAATGAAATGTCTCTACTATACCAAAACAACGGACATTCTATTATGTACTTTTTCTATCTTTATTCTTCTCATTCACACTTGGCGTTCATCAAATGAACTACTATAAGTATCTTCTCCAAAGGATGTGATCTTCATCAGCTCTAGGAGTCCCTTCAATACTTCTTTAGTCAGCCACTTCAACCATGCAACCTGATTAGAAATACGCAAATCAGACTGAATAGACGGGATGCTTCAGAAAGTTGGCTCCACCAAATTAACTCCAACTTCATGATTCTGATAGAACATGTTTGGCACCTTTAGATAATTATATTTAACTCATAACTAAAAATGAATACAAACATGGATATCCCAAAGATAGGTGCAACTCAAGAAATAATGTAATTATGTTGGCTCTTCACAGATAGTCTTCAGTCTCTGTAACTATCATAACTAATTAAAATAACTCAACTGAAACTTCATATTTGACTCAACGTGAATGCACATAGCATCTAAAACATGTATACACCATGGAAATGAACACACATAGCTCTAGAACATTTGTACTAACAATTTCATATAGAAAATTGTTGTATATTATATGTTTTCATCAATGACAAACATAGAATCAATTATTTGCACAGAAGCAAATCTCCAATACTACATTCTTGGCTCGATAAATTAAATGAGTTTTTATAAAGGAGGATAGTTTCTCAGTAGGATGTCCAATCCCTGAGTCATGGTAATTGCCTATTTTTTGATCTCTTAATCACTGAATTGATGAATGAATACAATATTCACCACCATAAATCTAGTCCATATCATCCCAAGCGAATGGTCAATTAGAGATCACCAATAGAGAGATTGAAGCTATAGTGACCAAGATAGTTCAGCTACTCAAGACAAACTGGAGTAGAAAATTACAAGAAGCTATGTGGGCATACCACACAACATGAAAAACACCAATAGGTTTTATACCCTTTGAGTTGGTGTATGGAAAGATAGTCATAATGCCCATTGAATTTGAACATAAAACCCTACGAACAACATTACAGCTCAACTTGGATCTTCCTGCACCTCAAAGAGAATGGATCCTACAGCTCAATCATCTGGATGAGATGAGGAAATAATCCCTACAGAACACAAAGTTAGTTCAAATGCAAAGAAAGAAATGGAACAAATCACATATTTAGAATAAAAGGTTTGTTGTTGGTGACTGTGCACTTTTATATGATTCACAGTTTCAAGATAATCAAGGTAAGCTCACAACTCATTGGCTTATTCCTTATTAGGTTGAAATTTTTTTTAATAATGGTGTAGTGCAATTATCTACAATCTACCCAGTGCATTTCAAGTTATTGGTTAATGGTCACAGACTTAATCTGTACCATAAGCCAACCACTAAGGCCGAGTTCTTGTGACAATTTGAGATTCTCTTGCCACATCTAAACTTCCTACAACTGATGGACCTCCTTAAGCTGAAGAATTTCATGCAGCCGATGGACCTCCTCTAGATGAAGACTTTCCTACAGCCAATCATAGTGTTTTTTCACTTCGGTCGTCTCTTTGACTCTATCGAAGTGCAGTCATAATAAATTTTTATTTTCCCATGAAAATATCTTTTTTCCACAATAAAGCTACCATTACATCATATCACATCACCTTTTACTGCCATATTTATTCACTCATCCCATCATCATTTTTCCAATCATTACTTTTTTCTTGGCCCACATCATCTGATATTTCAAGATTTGGACATTTAAAGGTTTTTTATACTCCAAGGTACACATTCATTTATTGTTTGAAAATCTTTTTACTTTATTTGACATTAATATCTGTTGCATCATAATTAAGTAGGGGGAAATCCATTAAGTTGTGTATTTCAATAATTACCCTCTCTTAAGCTATACTACGCAATTATTTCAACTTGTTGATGTGACAACCCAAAGTATACAAAAATCCATGATAAGCCTTGTTTTTAAAAACTCACATTTTCAGCTCTAGTTTTCCAACCTTTTTTTCAAAATTTCCTCTACCATCTCTCCATATTACCTAGTAAATGAACTAGAGAGCTCACTAGGTTGATCATCTAGCCTTAATTCAGTAGAATACATGGTGAAGAAAACTAGGGATACAAAGGGCATAATTGTTGGAAGGCAGTTGGAAGTTTTCGTGATTCAGAGTTTGTAAGGTTATATATGTAACACCCCAAAATTGGCATCTTGCAACCCCAACCAATTTTGTTGCATTTGTCATTCTTCTAAATCATCAAAGTCCTATTGTACTAGGAAAATTCTGAGTTTTCACTGACTCTACTCAACCTGAGTGTCAAATACAGAAAATCCTAAATCTGTATCAATCATACATCACATTTAATTCCTAAATACCTATTTGGCTAAACAAATCCTATGATCGAATTAATTTAATTAATAAAGTCCTAGCACTTTAATTAAATTAAATTCACCCTCTTTAGCTGAAACACATAAAAAGGAATTAAATAATAT
>MU224906.1:1173892-1184276 GCA_018584345.1 Thuja plicata
TTTGACACTCAGGTCGAGTAGAGTCAGTGAAAACTTAGAATTTGCCTAGTACAATAGGACTTTGATGATTTAGAAGAATGACAAATGCAACAAAATTGGTTAGAGTTGCAAGATGCCAATTTTGGGGCGTTACACTACCATGCCAGCAAAGATGCCCCCAGTGCAGAATGACTTGTTCCTAAGACGTAAATGTAGACAAATCCCAAGGGAGGATAAGATAGCCATTTAGGAAATGAATTTGGCGTTTGAGCACAACTGTAATTTATGAAGGTTCAGTATGAGTAATGCTTTGATAGATGGAACACAAAATACAAGTGATGGTTGATTGCTAGGTTTTCACCACTTGGCAAGATCTTTTCTTTTCTTTTTTCTACCAAGATGCCTATTTTACTAGGTGCTCATCAAGGTACTTTTCTCTTTTTCAATTATTTTTTTTCTATTTTTTCTTTTTTGAATGTTTTTGTAGTATCAAGGCGCCTGTTTACTAGGTTTTCACCAAGGATACCCTTTCTGTAGGACCTTTTCCATTATTTTTGGATTCCTTCAGGATCAATTTTTTGAATGTTTTTGGTATTTTGCAACAACTTTTTGCTATATAGGCTCTGCTAGCCAAACATCAAGTGTAGAACCACTTCAAATGTAGAGTGTTGATAGGATCTAGAAGAACATCTCCCTCAGGTGTAGCTAGTTGATAAGCTCCAATCCAAAAGGTATCAGTGATAACATAAGGTCCCAACCAATTAGGTTCAAATTTTCCTTTCTGCTCTCTGTTAGGCTGGTTCTTAGGATTTTATTTTAGGATGAGGTTTCCTACTTAAAATTTGCATGGTTTGACCTTATTGTTGTAGCCTTTGGACATACATTCTTGATACACTTTGAGGTGATTGAATGCTTGTTGTCTGCGCTCATCTAGTAGGTCTAGAGAATTCACCCTATCTATGTGGTACTGCTCATCAGTAACTAGACCTTGTAAAGATATCCACAAAGATGGGATTTCAACCTCAATAGGTAGTACTGCTTCAACGCCATAGACTAGAGAAAATGGCATGGCTCCAGTTGGTGTTCTGATGCTCATTCTATAGGCCCATAGTGCTAGATTCAGTTGTAGATGCCAGTCTCTGCCAGACTTACTTACAGTTCTATGTAGGATTTTTAGAATATTTTTATTAGATGCCTCAGTCTGTCCATTACCTTGAGGGTAATATATTGAGGAGCAATGTTGAGTGATATGGAACTATTCACAAAGTTCATCAATGTCTTGATTTTTAAATTGGCCCCCATTGTCTGTTACAATTAAAGAGGGTATCCATATCTACAAATAATGTAGTTCAGAATGAACATAGCCACCTGTTTTCTAGTGGCTTTGATTAGAGGCATGACCTCGACCCACTTTGTGAAATAGTCAATGGCCGTAATGATGAACTTGTGTCCATTTGAAGAGTTGGGATATATTTTTCCAACCAAGTCAAAAGCCCATTGTTGAAATGGTCAATGTGTTATGAAAGGTATAAGTTCTCTGGCAGGAGCATGGATAAGATTTCCATGTGTCTGGATTTTATGACATGTTTTGAGAATTGAATAGCATATTTCTCCATCATAGGCTAGTAATAGCCTACTCTAAGAAGTTTATTAGCTAATAAAAAGTCATTTGAGTGTGATCCACATACACCTTTGTGGACTTCTTTTAATGCTAGATCAGACTCTTCAAGTTCTAAACACCTAAGAAGTGTACGATCGAGATCTTGTCGATATAGATTTTTAGTTATGAGGACGTAACGCAATGCTATCCTAATTAGGGATCTTTTCTCATTTCTAGATAGATTGTTAGGGATGGTTTGGTCATAAAGGTAAGCAATGATATTGGCATACTGAGATTGGTCTGGGGTGTTTAAAGCACAAATGACTTGGTATTTAGGGGTATCAAAGGAAGGATAAGATAGTTCTTCCACCAAGAAGTCATAGTGGAATTGATGTTCTTCCAGTTGTGACATGGATTCCAAGGTAGCCATAGCATCTGCAGCTTTCTTATCTAATCTTGGTATCTGTTGGAATGTGATGAATACAAAGTATTTCTTCAAGTCATCAACTAGTTGCTTGTAGGGCATCAAATTCTCATATTTTGTTTAATACTCCCCATTGACCTGATTGATAATTAGTTGGGAGTCACCATACACATGTAACTCTACAATCTTCCACTCCATAGTGAGCTTGAGACCGTTTACCAATGCTTCATATTTTGAAATATTGTTGGTGCATGGAAACATCAATTTGTAACATTTGGGAATCTTTTAAGCTTGAGGGGTTATGAATAGAACTCCTACTCCAGAGCCTTGTTGAGTAAATGAATCGTCAAAGTACATCTTCCATGGATATTTAGTCAGTTGCATGATTGTTTCATCAGGGAATTCAATCATTAAAGGTTCATCATCCTGGAGTGGTGAATCAGTGAATTGATTTGCGAGGACCTATCCTTTGATAGCTCTTCATTCTACATATTCAATGTCAAACTCACTTAGAATCAGGACCCATTTTTCCAAATGTCCTGTTAATTTTGTTCTGCTTAGGAGATATTTTAGAGGATCTATCTTAGCAATGAGCCTCACTATATGAGAGAGCATGTAGTGTCTTAATTTTTTTGATATGAAGATGACTGCTAAGCATTCTTTTTCAATAATGATATAATTGAGCTCATAGGTGACCAGTGTTCTACTAATGTAGTAGATAGCTCTTTCTTTCTTTGTTTCATCTTCTTGAGCTAGTAATACTCCTAGGGATGTAGCTATAGCTGAAATGTAGAGTAGTAATAGCTTTCCATGAATAGGCACCATAAGAATAGGAGTAGCTAGGTATCCTTTCAATTATCTAAAGTTTTCTTTACAGTTTTCATCCCATTTGAAGGTAACCCATTTATGTAGTAATTTAGTTAAGGGTTGTGCCCTATCTGCAAGTTGGGACATAAATCTCTTGATGGACTGAAGTCTCCCTTGTAGTGTCCTCATTTGACTGATGTTACATGGAGGAGACATCTCTAGTATAGCCTTAACTTTAGTGGGGTCTACCTCAATTCCTTTTGCTGAAACAATGAATCCTAGGAGATTTCCTAATTAGATCCCAATGTCACATTTCTTTGGGTTGAGCCTGAGTTGGAACTATTCTATTCAATCCAATATCTTTCTTAAGTCAGCAATGTGAGTACCTCTTTCTTTGGATTTAGCCAATGTGTCATCCACGTAGTCCTCCATGTTTTTGTGCATCATGTCATGGAATATAGTTGTCATGGCTCTTTGATATGTTGCACCGGCATTATTTAATCTGAATGGCATGATGTTCCAGCAAAAGGTGCCCCATGCACATGTAAATGTAGTTTTCTCTTGCTCCTCAGGGGAAATTTTGATTTGATTATAGCCTGAGAATCCATCCATTAAAGAATACATCTGGTAGCCTGCTGTGAGGTCTATGATCATGTCAATGTTAGGTAGAGGGAAGTCATCTTTTGGACAGGATTTTTTCAAGTCTCTAAAGTCCATACAAATCCTTATAGATTTATCAGTTTTAGACATGGGGACCACATTGGAGATCCAGCCTACATAGGCAATGACTCTGATAAATCTGGCTTTCAACAATTTCTCTAGTTTTGCTTTTACCAATAATGCAACACGAGGATGCATCTTTCTAAGTTTTTGTTTCACGGGCTTAATCCTAGGAGCTATAGATAAGTAGTGCATGATTAGATTAGGATTGAGCCCTGGCATATTGGTATAAGAACATGCAAATTTAATATTCTTTTCTTTTAAGAACTCTGTGAGCGGTGTCTTCTCTTCTTCTGATAAAGATTGTGCAAGGTGGACTATTTGAGGATTTTCAACAGTTCGCAAATTTACTGGCTATGTTGGTTCAATCAGTATTGAAGACCTTTCCTAAAAGTGTTTGGGGAGGATATAAAGAGTCTCATCCTTTGGCACCTCTGAGAGGTTTTCACCATTGGATATATCTTTTCTCTTTACTATTTTGGGATCTGATACTGCCACAAAGTGGTTTTCACCATCAGTCCTCTATTTCTTTTTATTTTTTAGTTTTTGACTGAGAAACCTGATATCCTCTTGTGATATGTTCTCTCTCCTTGCATTGGTGGAAGAAGGGTAAGGTTCACAAGCATTGAGATAGAAAGCTAGGGTACAGTCATTGGAAAAGTTAAGGATAGGGGTAGGATCTGTTTTAGTCCAATCAATTAGGTTTGGAAGTATCAATGATAGGGAGTCAGACTCTGGGAGGAAAACATCACATTAGCATCAAGACCATTAACTGACATGACATGGTTTGTTAATTTAATTTCTTCAATTTTTAGATCAATAAGAGTGAGGTCATCATTAAAAGGGTCATTTTTAGTTATATGCGAACCAAACTATAGTGACTCGTTAGTAGAAATATCATCATCATATCTCCGTAAAAGGAGGATTCTTGCTTGTAGCATGTGAAATTATTCTAGACTTATGTAATCACCAATCTCTTCATTAATGATTGGGGGAAGGAATACTTCTTCTACTTTAGGATTATCAGTATCGTTGGGAGGAGTGTTAGACTATTTACGAGGAGCTGAGGGTTTTGCAAACATGTGAATTATATCTATTCCAATATCTTTAGTGGTGATAGATAGCTCTTCCCATTCATAGTCATGAGAGTCAGTGACCTCATCATTAGATATGTTTAAGTATTTAGCAATGGTTATCTGATCTACCCATTTAGCTACTTGTGGATCAAAATGGGGTAAATCAAGGACATGTGAAACTATGACCAATTTCCCCTAGTTAGGATGCAAATCCTATCGTCAGGGTGTCTCTTGAGTAATCATTTCTATTAATGATATCTCTGGACCAGTGGCTATGGTGTCTCCTACCTCTTGAATGGGAGGTTGTGCTAGCAAAGGAGTGTGAAGATCATGTGGTACCTCAAAGCTAGGTGCATAGCATTCTCCTTGGTGGTTGGGATCCTCTGTGCCAACATGTAATAATTTTTCGTAGGACCACTACTCTAATTCATTTTTTTCATCACTCCCTTTATCTAAGTTTGGACTGCCTTTTAAAGCGGGTTTATCAGTTTTAGTATTAAAACCCAGTCCTATTTTGTCTCTAGTATTCTTGAACTCCATGGATATAGGTTCAATGAGCCCTCATCCTATGTCATTTAGAGGTCCTTTTCCTTTGTATCTCATCTATTTGAGGAAATCGTATCCCTTTCCATACTATTTCGGGGATATCTCCACATGTTTGACTGCAGATTCCACCTGTTCTCCTTTGTAAAGCTAGTCCAATATTTCATGTTCTTCTGTGTTATCTGAAGAGGATTTGGATGCCTTTACCATGTCATTCACTTTGTGTAATTTTGGTTCCTTGGATGTTGTAGGTGTGAATGTTGAGGAAGGTTTTCCATAGGATCTCGGTGACACCAAAAGTTCTGTCAATGAGGGAGTCAGGTCTAGCTTGTACTCTCCCATACCTGTTTCTTCAAGTTTTAAGGTTTTTCCAAAACTCTTCATAACCATGTCCTTGGTAGTTTTAGGAGAAATTGCATCCATAGCCTCCCTGTTATGTGGGATCATACTACCAACTTTGATATTATTACAAGTGTAGTTAGTATCTATAGGAATCATCACTTCCACCCCATTATGTGGGAACTTTATGTACTAGTGGTAAGTAGATGGCACAACTTGCATTTCTTGAATCCATGGTCTCCCTATTGTAGGCCAAGGGTAGATCCAGTACCTGACATGTGACATTCCTCTCAATTGGTCTAACTCTAATAGGTAGAACAATAATACCTTAGGAGGATCTTTCTTCCTCGTCATAAGCTTTGATAGTTATTTTGCTTCTAGAGTCAATTGTCTATTCTGAGAGACCCAATCTCTTGATTAGATCAAGTGTACAGATATTCAATCCTACACCTCCATCTATCAATACATGTCTAACATGAGATTTATGAATAAGGACTTCAATATGGAGGGGTTGATTATGTGGATGTGTCGATGACTTATCATCCTCTTCAGAAAAGGAGAGGTAATGTGGTGCTAAGATGTGATTGACCATCGCTTGGAATTTTTCTATATCAATATCCTTTGGGATGTTAGCAGCATGTAGAGCCTATTCTAGGATTTTCCTATGTACTGTGGATATTTTGAGCAACTCAAAAATAGAAATTTTGGCAAAGGTTCATTGCAATTGGTCTACCAAGTCATATTTTTCTCTAGGAATAGTAACCACGTGCTTTTATGCTAGTTTAGGAATAGTTATAATAGGAACCTTAGATGTTGGTGTCAGTTTTGGAGGTCCTTTGATTGTGACATGTGCTTGGCTCCATGTTATGGCATTTGAATGGAATGAGACACCTTTGATTGTGACCACATCGATTGACTCAGTCTTAATGTCAAGCATATTAATCACATTGTCATTGTTGGAATAGGTATAGTTGACTTTGTTACCTTTCCCTTTAGATGTTTCTCCTTTTTTCAAAATTAGGAAAGGGTTTGTTGAATGTTGTATGATCCTCATTAGTAGTGTGTCCATCTACTTTGATCTTACCTCCTTCAATGAGGTCTTGAATGACATGTTTGAGCTTAAGGCAATTATTAGTTTTGTGTCCTTTGTTCTTATGGAAGACAAAGTAGGAGTTATCATCCCACCACCTGGGTTTAACCATTGGTTACCATGGTTTGGAATCTAGGATTGTGAGAAATTTTTTATCCAATAGTGGTTTGAAAATGGTCTCAAGAGGTTCTCCTAAAGGATTGAATGTTCTTTGAGGTTTTGAAGTCCATGTCTTACCCTTGCTATCATCATTGTTTTCCTTGGGTATGGGGGTCATGACCTTGGCATCCTTTCTTGCCTACATGCTATTAGTTAGATTGAACACCTCAGGTTTAGGATTAATGTTAGAGGTGTCAACTACTCCATCATTAACAACATTCTTATTTTTCTTCCACCATTTAGGCTTGGAGTTGGAGTTGTTGGTTTTGTTTTCATTTTGAAGGGTGATTTCTCCCCTTTTAACCATGACTTCCTCATTATGGATG
Source organism: Thuja plicata (assembly GCA_018584345.1). Taxonomy (NCBI): domain Eukaryota; kingdom Viridiplantae; phylum Streptophyta; class Pinopsida; order Cupressales; family Cupressaceae; genus Thuja; species Thuja plicata. The sequence goes on from MU224906.1 coordinate 1,180,956, forward strand.
GAATTTTTAATCATTTTGTCAAAGCTTGGAGAGTCTTGCATTTGTAAAGTGTTGTTTAATTCAGGCACTAGATTATTAACAAAGATCTCCATCTTCTCTATTTCAGGAATGACCCTTGAATATCATGCAAAGATCTTCCTCCACCTTTGTAAGAAGTGTGTAAATGATTCACTAGCTCACTGTTTGGTATTACATAGGTCCATCATAGTCATGTCATGTTGGCTGTTGTAGGATTAATGTTGGATGAATCATTGGATTAACTCCTTGAATGTTTTGACCTTAGGGTTCAGTTTTGAGAACCACTCCATGGAATTACGTCCTAGACTTCCTGGAAATAGTCACATGAGGTATGTAGGTTCATGCATGTATTATATTCTTAGAGCACAGTATTCCCTCACATGGTCGTGTGGGTTAGTTTCTCCCATGTACTTTTCATACTTTGGTCTTGCCACGTTGGGAGGGAACAGGACTATAGTGACACTCTTGTCAAAGGGAAATGGACAAATGGCGTCCAAAGGGTATTATGTTTTGGGTTTCTCTTTCTCCTATTTGAGTTTTGTGAGTTCTGTTTGCATCAAAGTGAGTTTCTTGGTGAGAATGGATATAGGAGTTGGTACCTCCTTTTCTTTGAGATTTTCCACATCATAATCCTTAGGTAATTTGACACCCATGGATGCTAGATGTAGGAAGTATTTCTCCTTATCCTCGTCAATCATTTTCTCTATTATTTTATGGAATCTCTTACTTTGTTTGAGTTTTTCATATTCTTCTTCAGTGATTTCATTCTCACTACCAGACTCAAACAAGGGACGATCGAACTTGGGTTCTTCTTCCTCGTCCGTATCTTTGGCCCTTTTTCCATGGTTATATTCCTCAAAAGACTCACTCCATCTGCAAGTGTCGCTATCCATTTGTGGGGAGTCTAGATCGAGTAGGGAACTATGAGATGTTTCCCCTTGAAAGTGTGGTGTTTTAGGAGGCACTTTTGATCCCTTAGACATGTACTTTTTGCTTCTTGTGTTAACCATGAAGTTGTTTCTCAACTTTGTCAACATTTCCCAATAGTGCAAGTGAGATTTTCAAACCGTTCAAGTGGGCGTGTCTAGGTAAAAGTAACTATTTATTGTTGGTGGACATAAATGATTCCAACGTTAGAGGGTTAGAATGCCCTTATAGTGAGATGGGAACCAAGTTTTTGGTAGAAAGTGGGTAGACCACACATATTGAACTGATCGTGAAAGACTAACTAAGCATGCAAGGTAGACATTCGAAAGAGTTTTGAAACTTCAACAGGGAGACTAGAAAAGACAATAGTAACTAGGTAAAGAGCCAAAAGGGTATCCTAATCAACTGAGACTTTCTAAGAAATACTTCTACAAGTGCCCTCTATCCTAGATGTGAGCTCCCAGATGCGAGCCTCTAATGACACTAGATGCGAGCCTAAATCCTAGATGCGACTGTATGCTGACCAAATGTGAGGTAGTATACCATATGCGATCCTAAACATGAGATGTGATATAGGGTATACAGGATGCAATTTTATGATGCCTTTGTTAGATTTTTCCAGTTTTGAAATTTACATTTTGGGAGTTCGTGCAGTTTGTCTAATCTATGATCGTGCTTAGAGACTTGCCAGTGAGTGAAAAACACATGTATCTGAAGGTTTGAATATTGTAGTTTGTTTGAAGGAGTTTATCTTTTTAGTGATTTTTTAGACACATCAATCAGATTTGCATTGTTAGGAGGGTGAAACAGACACTCATCTTTTTCCTATTCTCTAGGTGGAGGATGAAAATATTTGCTCATTGACTCAGGTACACACTCAAATGCTAATCAGAATACAGCCATCACCAAGCATGCAATGGCTCCAGTCATGATGTTGTATTAGCTGAATATAAATGCAAGTGAGGGTACAATATGACAAGTGTCTTGGGGCAATTACTTTTTTCCTTGCATAAAGATTATCACCCTTTTGGGGGTGAATCAAGAATTCTTTTAGTTGAAGTTGTTGTAGATTATTGGGCAATCCATTCGAAATTGTCCCCCATAGAATTGCACAAGGAAAAATTGAGGCGTATAGCCCTATGAGTACCTGAATATATGTAGTCTCACAAGAAAGATTCAAGTGGCTCCACTCTACATATACCCAAGCATGTTCAAGGAATGATGTCAAAATTCCATGAACAAAACTGGCTCCATCTTCCGAGGCTTTAGCCTATGAGGAAGTAACTATTTATAGTGAGTTGGAAGGGTTGGTGTAAAACCTAGCCTCACTTGGGCCATTTTTGGGAGATTATTTCCTCAACTGGCAGGCCCTCTACTATTAAATATGTGTACAAAGGATTGGCGAGATTTGGATGTGATTAAATGCTCACCAAATGCGATCTTAAATGAAAAATGATCCGGGAAATCCTAGATGCGAGCCTCATTTACTGCGGTGCGATGGCGTATTCCGGATGTGATCCAGAATGACCAAAAAAAACCCTGTAATAGAATATTGTGCATGCAAATTAGTGAAAATTTGATTTAAAATGAGGCCAAGTTGGAAATCGAGCCCCACGATGGGTGCCAGAAATGTGTGTATATATTTGTGAACCTATTGCCTTCGACACAACACTTCAATAAGTCATTTTGTTAGTGAGAAACAAGGGTTAATGAGCATATAAGACCCTAACATTGACCTATTGTTTTCTAACTAGGATGAGTGTAGAAAATAACATAACAACCCTCAGATTATGCTAATACCAGTGACATAAACAACCTAGCATGAAAGATTCAAGTTAAAAACAACTATTTAATTACTTAAGCATGCATATTAGTCTAAAATGGGAATTATAACCATGTAAGAAAGTAACTATGGAGCGTGCATGAAGCTAGGAAGGAATGGGTAGCATAATAGTGCTTTGAGATTCCTTCAAAATCTTGGGATAACAACACTACTATTCAAAATTTGAGGCTTATTATGAGCTCTAAATCCCTTCAATTTATAGAGGAATGGGAGAGAGAGAGAGGGGAGACAAGGTTCATTAATGGAGCCCCTAAGGTCATTAATGAGATTTAAGAGCCATTAATGCCTTGGGCATTAATGAGGGATGTGAAAGAGGGAATATCCATTAATGGGTCATTAATAAAATTCATTTAAGAGGCATGAGAGGGTGTAAGGCTCAACTTGGCAAGTTGGTCCTTTAGAGAAGTCATGCTTGAGAAAGTTGACTTTCTCAAGTGGGTTGAGTTGTTAATCATTCCTTAATGGAATGTGACAACATTAGGAAGGGGGTTTAGGATAGAATTAGAATTAGGATTAGATTAGCATGGGGGGAA
>MU224906.1:1184326-1207641 GCA_018584345.1 Thuja plicata
ATTAGCATGGGGGGAATAGGTTGAGATGGGTTAGAACCCAGGGTAGAAGTGGTTGAAATAGGTTAGGTTGGGGTTTAAGGGAATATAAATGAAATGAATTAAACTTATTTAATTCATTTAAAATATAAGAATTAATTATTTAGGCATTTTATTGCTTTTTAATAATTAAGGGGACTATAGCCATTTTAATTAAATTAAATAGGCTAGGGGAATGGGTTATTTTCAAGTGGGCAATTGATATAGAGGTTTATTTAATTCCTTTATAATTAAATACTATAGCCATATTTGAATTTGATCTATTTTAATTGGTTTAAATTGATTTGAATTGTATGGCTATAATAATTAATATAATTTAGTGATAAAAATCACCTAGGACATTAAATTTGATTTTAAAAATGAATTAGGTCAAAGTAACATTGTTATGAATTAATTGGGGGTATGATCACACTTAGGGCGAATAGGGTCTATAGTTGGAATAGACCAAATTCAGGTGGTTACAATGGCTTCTTAGTTGGGTTTCGCATTGTGCTTCAGAGTATGGTTAGAGACCATATTTTCTTTGCTTGGGGTCCATATATAATTGTGCATATGTATTGTTATGCCCTACATACCTGTCCCTACATTTTGTGTGCAAAATATTGGGTCCCCCCTTTTTTCTTTGGCTCTTGCTTTGTTTTCTTTGCTTTCTTCATTTTTTTCTCCAGGATTTTCCTCTTGTGAGGTTCATTTTCTCTCTACTTTTGTATTCTTGTGTCTTCGAGACCCGATCCCAGAGTTTTTTCTTTTCAGAGCTAGATTCTAGACTCCAGGATTCTCCGCCACAATGTCTTCTTCTCACGAGAAGGTATGGTTGTATGGAATCCCTGGGCCCGGAGTCTAGAGGTTTTCCTATTCTAGAGTTTGTGAAGGGGAGTGTAACTTGGTTTTAACCTAAGAGTATAAATGAAAATTTCCTGTCACTTTCATAGTCACCACGATTAAAAAAAACTTAGAGCATTCAGAGCGATTCTTAGGTGATTAAGCTGCAAGTTGTTCTGTGCGTAGTCGTTGATTACCAGTTGATTTGAGGTGTTTGTGCATGATCATTTAAGATTAGAACTTGTTGTAGGAGTGATCCTAGTGTGCCTCTCCTCTACTACTCTTTGGATTTCCAGCTAGGCTCTTGGCTTGTTCTCTAGTTTCTTGTTGTTTCTTGTTTTTCTTGTTGCTTCTTGTTTTTGGTTTTTGTTTCATTCAGTTTTGTTGGCTCCCCTTCTGTGCTTTGCATTTTTGGTTTGCCTCCATTTGGTGGGTTGGATTTTCTAGAGGGTTGTTCGCCCTCTGTCCAGTTTTAAATTAATGTATACATTGTATTTTTCCTTAGGATAGCTCGTTTACTTGTGTAAATATGGTGTAAATCTGTAAAAAGCTTGTAAATGCTATGTATCTTAATGTATATGTGTTTCTTCCTTCGACCCTCTGTGAATTCATGTATATATATTATGTATATCCCTCTAAACTGATGAGTTCATCATGCTATGTCGTGTGTTTTCACTCACCATACCGAGCTCATTGAGATGGAGTTACCACGGTTCAAACTCGGTACCTCGCTGGTTTGAGTCATGGCAGCTTTCTCTCTCCTTTGTCTCATCACCTTAATGGAAAGATTAATTTTCCATGAGAGGGAATTCAAACCATGTCCCATTTGGCATTCAATTTTACCCTGTGTCATCCCACTTGTCGTCATTAATGCCTTTATGTCACCTGTCATGTGACCACGTGCCAACCCACGTCAACCGAGTATAGTTTCCCTTTGGTCACATCGACACGGTAATAGCTAGTTTATCTGGACTCTGAGTAACAAGAAATCCCTTCTCTCATTTCCCCTTGCCACTTGATTCAACACCCTAGAGTCCTACTCATGTCTATTTCAAGTATTTTAGGATTTTGGTATGTACTAACACTTATTGGATAGGTGCAGGGTGGTAACGAATTCCCCCTGAGTTCCTAATATTGTTTTATATATATACCATGTTCTAATGGTTCTCTGGTCTTGCAATTTGCAGATAAGCTAATTAATATGTCTAAAGTAATCACCCCTCCTGATATCCTAGAGCTACCTACCACTTCCACCCCGGTGGCCACAAAAACCAAGGCCAAAAAGTTGTTAGCAAAGCTGCCCTTGACCTCCAAATATCCAAAGGAGGGTGTTCTTGTGGGATCCAAGGTGGATTCTAGAGTTCAAGAAATAACAGACATAGAGCCTGGACTTTGGGCTAAAATGCAAGGCTTGATCCAAGCCGTCTGCAGGTTGAAGGCCACTGGAGACAATCTGGCCACTCAGCTAGCCACCTCCGGCATCGTTAAGGAGGAAAATGTTCCTTGTTTAGTGCAATCACCAGAGTTAATACTCCAACTAGAAAATTTGTACAATGCACCTACTCAGACCATTCTACTTCTAGATCATTGGCCATTACAATATCCATCAACAATTGTCACCCTGGATGCAGCAACTTTCACCTCAGGGCTGGGGATCCCATAGTTCAAAGGGTCCATTATTTGGAATCAGGTCCAGACATTGCAGGAGTTCAAGGACGCTACCCTTATCTCCCAGCAATATCTCAATAGCCACTGGCTGAAGTCCCCAAAGAGGGATTGTAAGAGGATGAAGATGGAAATTCCCCACGGGGAGTTCAAAGAGACCATTTAGGTGGGCATTGTATTCTTGTGTAGGATCTTTGGATTGCCCCATGCTTGAGATTTCTTGGCATGGATGTACTACTTTCTTTACTGCACCACCACTCACAGTCAGAACTTCAACTGGGCGGCTATCATAGAAAATTACATGGACAAGTAGTTGAAGGGCGCCATCTAGCATTCTAAGTTCTACATGACATTATACGTGCTATGGGCACTAACCCAACAGAGACCGGATTTTCCAAGATTGGGAACAATTGGTGAACTTGGAAACAGGTTGGGAAAGTTGACACCATGGGATCATTATCCCCAAATATAGTGGGAACTCAATTTCCTAAACTTTTACTGGGTAAATGATGCTTTCATTTACCACAACATCCTAAAACTTACTCAGGATTCTGGGTACCGATTATTGCAGGTGACGATGAATTTGGTCAGCACCTATGGCCGCTATTTTATTTAGTTCTAGCACCACATCTACATTTGGGTGACCGGATTCTCCGGGAAGCCCCATCTTCTTCCCTGGTATTGTGGGGACCAAATTATTCTTTTGGAGTTCTATCGACATATGATGGACTTGCACACCTTATTTACATTGAAGAAGGTCATCAATGTCCCATTCCCATTTTCATGCGGGAATTATACATGTAGTCTCACCGTGGAAAGGGAGGCAAATAATGAATTGAAAAGCTTGGGACTGGTGGAATTCCACCACGCTAGGAAAAACTATGATCCACTAGGAAAGATTTCCACAGTGCTTCCCGGGGCATCCCCACCACATGAAGAAGATATTGAAGATTTTTGGGTGAACTACCAAGATAGTTTTGATCTCCAGGCCTGACAACATTCATGAATGAGCAAGGGACTCATGAAGGCACTCGACCTTTAGAATTTTCTGAAGGGATTTTTAGATGATGGGCCACAGGAGGATCCAACATATAAAGGACAAGGACTAGACAAGTTAGATCTCCCTCTGGTGGATTGGGCCACCCCAGATGACTTGATATTGAAGGGGTATGTCACCCTATTTAATAAGCAAGTCACCAATATTTTGCCTGGGTGTGTCCCAAGAGCACCCAGAAGAAACCAGTGGTTCATAAGGCCACTCCCTCTTCCACCAGTGCTGGACCTACTCCATCTTCCGTTGCCACTGGAACTAGCATGAGAAAAGGGAAAGAAAAAGAGGGCACTCTGGCCAAGGTGCCTCCCAAGTTCCCACCACTTTAATGGTACAACTATAGCAAAAAATGGAGTCACTGAGGCTGGTCAGCAAGAAAATAAGCACACAAATATATTGTGGCCTCCTCATGACTCTAATGGCGTCTGCTCACCCGGCGGGATCCTCATCATTGGCTGTGATGATGAGAAAACAAAATTTCACTGAGGTAGAGTCTACTAGCATTTTAGAGACTAGGGTTCCACTGACGAGAAGGAAAAATAATAAGGTGACCCCCACACAAAGCATAGCTGCCAGCCCTGGTATGCCAAAATTTCCACTGGTTGATGTCAGTTTGGATTCTCCCAAACTAGAAAATATTTCTGACTCTTCACCCCTGCATGATGACTTTGATGACACTTTCTCAACAGATGAACTCATGGACCTTCAACAAGGTATAGGTCAAGTGATGGAAGAAATTGCCACTCAGAATAAGGAGGAGATCCTGAAAGAAGAAGAACCATCACAATAAGAGGCCTGAGAGGGAGCACAAAAGGGGCCTAAGTAGTAGAAGACACCAGCCCAAGAGACTGAAGATACACCAAGGAAGCCCACAAATGAGCGACTGATGGTTGGGGAACCCAGACCTTCAGGATCAATTGTGTTTCCTTTCATCATGTTCTAGATGCCTTTGGTTACTCTAGGTGATTAGGTGCCCCAGAGCACATTTGGTGAGGTAGTAAACATGACTCCATTGATAAAATTTGGCCAGAGACTTCACCCACCCCCGAAGGATATTCTGATGGAGGAAAATGTTCCAATAGAGGAGGCTGATGAAGCCCAAGAATAGCAGTAGCAGATTGACTAGAAAGTCTTAGACAATGTAAATACTAGATCAACTAATGTTGGGAGGGATGAGGAAGTCCCCGAGGATACAAGAAATGTTGAGACTAGAGAGAAAGTTCCAGACATCAACATAGAAGATGCTAGCATGGTGAAAAATACTGAAGGTTCCAGAGAATGGGAAAAGGAACAAGAGAAAGAGAAGGAGAAAGAGCCCAAAGATAATGTACATTCTGGGAACACACCACCAGATTCTAAAGGGAATCCTGACACACAGGTCTTAACAATGAAGCCATCCCAGCTACCCCAATGGCTAGTAGAATCAAAGAAAATAAATGCCCTGGCGGTTTCATCAAGTGCTCCACTCTCTTTGGCTGAAATGATGGCTAGAAATGTGCAAGCTTGAAAACCCAAGAAAGTGCGGACAATCCATACTCTCTGGACTAGGCTGGCAGGAAACATAGTTGCGACTATCATAACACCCCCTCCAAGTGCAGATGTAGCAGCCATAAGGCCCAAGGACTATAACATCACATAAGTGGAATTGGGGAGAAGAGACAAGAAAGGTGAACTAGACTTTCTAAAGGAGGCCACCAAAGTAGTAGAGACCAGATATATCAAGTAGGGCTAGAAGTTGAAGGAAGAAAGAGAGACTAATTCCAATCTCCTCGCACTTCTGGTAGAACTAACACAGCCTTTGGCCGAGATCCACCAAGGATCCCCTTCCTCTAGATTGCTGCTTGCATAGGGTGACATGGATTCTCTTTGGATCATGAAGAAGAAGGCATGGGTTGTAGATGGGTGGGCCACCGAGCAAGTAACCGCCATGAGACAATTTCTAGCAGCGTCCCTCCTAGACCTTTATTGGGTCAACACCCTTCTTAGCCAAGTAAATGGATCCACTATTATATGGGAGTAGGATCTAGTGAAGTATGAAAAGTGGAGGGCCAAGATAGAATAAATTTGCAACATAGGAGAAGAAGCCGCCACAGAGGCAGGGATTTTGGGAGACGAATCATATGATTCCCTCCAAGCCCAGTACTCTAGACTTGTCCTCAAGATTGAGGTGTGCAAGGAACTGGTTAAGGCCTTGAAAGAGAAATTGACAAAGGCTCAATACCCCTTGGGCCTATTTCAAGCATTTGTGGCTGGAGTATCACAAGTTGATCCCTTCACCATGGGAATGTGTACCCCAGAGGACTACGTCCTCAGCAAGTTTGATGAATGGATGGAGTCCTCATATCTGCCTATCAAAAATTTTGACTAGGGAAGGTTATCCAGATTATCCAAGACAATGATTTGGTCTCATGACACCATCAAGATGGTGGATGAATTCCAAAATGGGGTCGGAGATGTTGAGGAGAAATTGGAAGCTGTCCGCAGTCAATGGGACAGTATTAAAGATATAGAAAAAGAAGGCATAAGCCAGGTGTTAGAGACCTTGAAGAATAGTAAGCAACAATAAAGGTTCTCTAGAGTCTAGAGAATTCTATAAACCATGTATCAGTTGCATTCTTTATTCATTGGAGCTATAAGCTTCTGAATCCCACAATTTTTTATTCTTCATAGTGACCCGTGTCCCGGTTCCCGAGACCAACCGGTCACTATCAGATGGTTAATAAAGATGTCAGAAAGCAGGTAACTGCAACAAGGCATGTTGGCTTGACAAGAAGGTTTTGACAGGTGGTCTTCCCAAGGCACCATTCCAATGTAACACCTGGTGCATCGAAGACAAGGAACTACTTTTCCATTTATGAGGCATGCATCCTTGATCCCCAGGGGATCCTATTTCTTCTTTTCTCCTCCCAGCTCTCTTCTCAAGGCCGATTCTTTCACTCCTCTTTTCTTGTCTTATTATTCTTACATGTTAGGCCTTTTTCATCTTGAGGTCTTTTGTAGCATGGCATAGGTAGTACTGTCCACCAGAAATAGTATTATATTGTTAAGTGTAAAATAAGTTAGGTTAGTTTTAGGTCAAAACTTGTGTATAAATAATAAGTTTAACCTCATTCCAAGGGTCGGTGAAATTGATAATTTTGTAGTCCATAGCTAATAACATTTCAGTTTTCTCAGTTCTTAGTTGCAGAGCTCAATGCTCCTTAGTTTTAGAATCTTTCAGTAGTTAAATGCTCCCCTAGAGCCACCATTGTTGTACGCACCAGTGCTTGCTGGAAACTTGTTATTGAAGAAGGAAGGATTCTATCAATGACATTGTTAGCATTCTGGTCTCCAAGTCAATAGTATTTTATGTTGCATGTTCCTTATGTCCCTTTCTCTGATATTTTAAGTAGATTAACGACCTTCTTTTCCTCTACTATTGATTGAATATGAATTGATGATTCCGTATTTCTTCAGTATTTAGAGTATCATGTTAGAGCTTGGTTGATGTTTTGAATGTTTGGCATGACTATAGGTAGATGAAATATTCCTAACTCTACAATATCTTTTGAATTTTATTTGGTAAAGTTAATGAACGCTTGCAGAAAACTCTACTCACTTAAATCCCTAGAGAAGACAAGCCAAGATAACCAGCTATCCCCCTCGAACAAAACAGTCACATTTCCCAACTAAGCTCCCACACTGTCGAGACCCGACTCTCATGTGCTTGAAGGCCCAGGGAATCTCATTTCCCCAGACAACCTTTACAAGAAAAGTTGGCTAGTACCCTGGTATCTGGTGACAACTTACATGTATTGGCAGACCCGGTCACAAAGTCCCTTCAACATGTACTTTTGCATGTTGTATGCGGCTTACCTTCGGGGTAAGTCACTTGGTTGTGGTTCCATACTCCTATAGATCTGGGCATGGGAGAATATTGTTGTCTATAAGCCATTACAAGCTCATAATCTTCCTTTGGGGAGACCTTATGTGTTAATGCATGATGGAGCCATTGTTCAGGGCATTTGATGTATTGGAGGCAGCAGTTGGACATGATGCCTTATTTTATCTAGAGACCTTACATGGATTTTCCTACTTGGGATGGAGATGATTCACACCTTCCATTTTTTCATTAGAGGAGATTCTTGATTGGTCTCATTAGTGATCACATTCATATGATTGATTTTCACAACACTAACAGGGTGTTGTGCTAGTTTAGCAAGAGGTAGGATGTGACAGATTCTTATTTTTACAATTCCCAACGATCAAGGGATGTTACTCTCTGGGGTGTTGTATTTTCTCTTGATGCTACCAAGACTGAGTTCATGGGTCTTCTTCCTATTTATTGGATATGGAGATCAACCATTGTTGATGTAGGTAGAAGTTTTTTATTTTGCATGCTTGATGATACTTCTTTGTTATTCTCTCTTTGTTGTAGATATCTCTTGATTATCACCTATTTTTTATCATCCATATAGTACTGATAGTGAACTTGTTCTTGTGCAAGAACTGCCCCTTAGTTTGATGCATGGTGGCTATAGTCTCGACCTATTTCTATGACTAATGTTTCTATTCCTATTGTGGGTACCATCATGAGGAGGTGTCAACAGAGATGGAGAGGAGGGAGGGATGGAGGTAGGTTTGGTGGATGAGATGGTGGTAGGGATGGTCGATGGGGTGGTGGTACGGCTGGTGTTCAGGGTGGTGGGAGAAATAGTGTTCATGATGGCGGTTAGGGTGGTGGGCATAGAGATGGAGATGGATATGATCCCAGGCTCGGTGATGATGGTGGGAGAGTTAGGACTAGGGGTGGGCATGGGATTAGAAGGCATGTTATTTCTAGTGATGTACTAGAGGATGAGGAGGGGATAGAGGAGGATGTAGTACCTCAGCTAGCTAGGAGAGTGTGGAAACACATAGGTGTTGTTTTGGTGGAGAGGCCTAAGGAGATGGTATATGTGGAGATGGAGACTAAGGAGGTGGAGATTGAGGAGGTAGGGTCTATCTCTTCCACTAGTAGTAGCAGTACTGGTAATAGTACTAATGGGAGTGAGAGTAGTGAGGAAAAATCTTGGGTAGTGCGAGACACTAGGGAGGAGGGATTGAGTGGGAGGAGAGAGGAGGGTGATATATATGTGTCCATGGGTGGGATGGATGATGATCCATTGGAGTTGGAGAGATTTAACTAGGAGATAGATGATCTTTGGGCTAGATTGACAGCTTCAAAGTCACAAGCTACTTCCTTGGAGAGTAGGGTCACTATTGTAGAGAGTCGGGTTACAACTGCAGAGGCCAGGCTAAAAAATATAGAGGATAGGGAGTGATGGGATAATACAGAGGTTAGAAACTTCATTGATGGTGTACAAGGTGCTTCCCATTTGGATGTTCTTGATATATTCTAGAGATCTAGGTGTGAGGCCCAAAGAGATAGACTATATGCACCGACACTATGAGGAGGTTGTTCCTTCTACACAATGGGTTCCTAGTTACACTACATCCCAGAGATTCAGTAGACCACAAAGGTCTTAGAGAAGTGGTGTTGGAGCTCTTGCTTCATAGTAGAGGATTGTACCTAATATGCTACCCATGGCCACCTGGCAGCAAGGGTGAGGGTAGCTCTTGTTGATACTTTATTCTAATCCATTTTTAATTTGTTGTACCATTTTTGTAGTGATGATGTTCTGATATATTCTAATGTTGTACTGATGATTTGTATCCCAACATACTAATATTTATAGACATTTATGTTGATCACCTTCTTTTTTTGGACTTGTGATCATTCATTTGTACTCAGATATTGAGATCTATATATGAGATGCAACCGTATGATTCTATATGATGTGCAATTTTAATTTCTATATGTATGGTTCCATATGATGATGCTTTATGATGAAATGCATGTGATGTGATTCTATTATGTAGACTCTTATATGTATGATTTACTTTCCTATGATACTGACATATGTATGCAAGATGGTGTTTTATGAATGCACTTTATATGATGGTGCTTAAATGGATGCATTTGATTTTGATCGCTATGTATGCACATGCTTTCTTTTATTTTTGTTTTTGTATGCAAATAAATAAATGCAATCTTATATGCATAAAATATTTGAGTAATGCATGTGTTAGTTAGAAGAAATTTAGTGGTAAATTATCTTTAGAATCGATTGATAGATTTGGACTGATAGATAGAATGGGTGACCCAAGTCACTGCCAAGTTTTCCATTTTTTTTCATCATTGTACCTTATTATGAAAAAGGAAGAGCATCCAATGTACCCAGATATTACTCATCTAGATACTGCTATGATCTCTGATAACCAGAAGGAGTAGAGAAACTGAAAAGAAAGAGAACCACATGCTCCCATATATTGACCATTTGGATGCCGCTTTGATCTCTAATTTTGAAAAGAAAGAGAATCAAATGCACCTAGATATTGACCATCTAGATACCGCTATGATCTCTTCTTTAATCCAAAATGACAAACCAAGATAGAAAATCCAATGCACCCAAATACAAACCATCTAGATACTGCTATGACTCTATTGGTAGCAACAAGCAGTTAATAGAAAAGGATTGTCCAATTCTTTACCATGGTTAAGCTCATATCGTGGAACTGTGTGGCTTCCATATATGTGAAAATGCCTACCACATTTATCCTAAATCATCATTTCCCCAGAATCAAATTGAAACATTCCACAAATAGTAATCAAAGAAAAAAAGATCATGATCCATCATAGCTACTCTCATCACTCAATGGTATCCTTGAGTACGTAAGAACATAACCACACAAGATTAACTAACAATAGATAACACAACTGACCTAGTCAATAGTTTATTGTTCCTTGATTTGATTTATTTTATGATGCTTTAATGTGTTTGGTTTTAGGAATGGATGACTCATATAAGCCCGATCTACCTGGTTTTGAGCATATCGGTCACTATGTATGACAATTGATTTGTTTGATTTTGAAGATTGATTGATTTGATTTGAATACAGATTAGATTTGTTGATAAAGCTGTCATATGAGTCCATTGCTGATTGGCGAAGCTCATGATTTTGACTTTTTGATTGATTTGTTTGATCATATTTCGCTTTGTTGATAACAAAGTTGGTTTTATTACTGAGATTTTTCAATATTTGATTTTTTGATGATGATTGATTTTTTCAGGACATTTTTCTCTTTTTAGGATTTTGTGATGACTTTTTAAGATTTTTAGGGATTTTTTTAGGAATTTTAGAATTGCCCCATATTCTAGTGGACCAGTACAAACCATGGATAAGCGTGATGCTCAAAGGGATTTGTGCTTCTAAAAAATAATCTTGGGTAGTCAATCTTGCATGCGAGGAGCACAAGATTTGATCTTTTGAAGTTCATTGATGGCAAAGCAGGATTTGAACACTTGGTGCCTATTTACCAATTTGTCACCAAGGTAACGGCCTAATAGTGCCCGTTTTCCAATTTTTCACTAAGAGAGCAATTTTTTTCTATTTATTTTCTCTCTTTTTTTGTTGTCGCCAAGGCACCAGTTTGCCAGGTTTTCACCAAGGTAACAATTTCTATTTTTTATTTTTTATTTTTTTTTTGTATTTTCTGGATATGTAGATAAGTGCCTTTGACTTTGAGACCTCAGGCATAAAAAATTTTGAGGTGAATGTTTTTTATGTAATATGGGAGATGATCTCCTTCTTGAGTCGCCAGTTGATATGCCCCATTGTTGCAAGATGTGACAATGACATAGGTTCCTAGCCAGTTAGGCTCAAACTTTCCTAGTTTTACCCTTTCTGCTTGGTTCTTTTGATTCTCCATATGTACAAGGTCTCCAACCTCAAAGGTTTATGGTCTAACCTTCTTGTGATAGTTTCTTCTAAGGAAATTTTGATAGCCTTATAAGTGATTAAGTGCATTTTGTCTTCTCTCATCCAATAGTTCTAGTTCATTGAGTCTTGCTAATTTGTAGTCTTCAACTAAAATGATGTTCTTCAATGAGATTCTCAAGGATGGATTTCAAATTTGAGGGTTAGGACCACCTCTGATCCATATACTAGTGAGAATGGAGTTTCTCCTATGGGGGTTCTCACACTAGTTTTGTATGCCCATAGTGTGAGACTAAGCTGTAAATTCTAGTCTCACCTTGATTCATTGACTATTTTCTTTAAGATCTTTAGGATAGTTTTGTTTGTGGCTTCATCTTGACCATTCCCTTGGGGATAGTAGAATGAAGAGAAACCTTGTTTTATGTGGAACTATTCACAAATATCTTCAACATCTTGATTTTGAAAATGTGTACCATGATCTGTGAGTATGGTTTGAGGGATTCCATAATGACAGATGACGTTGTTTAATATGAACATAGAGATTTTCTTACCAATGATGTAGGTGAGAGGAATGGATTCCACCCATTTAGTAAAGTACTTTTTTGCTACAATGATGTACTTATGACCATTAGAATAGGTTGGTGTAATATTACCCACTAGGTCAAATCCCCACTTAGAAAATGGCCATGGTGAACTAATGGGATTGAGTTCTTGGGTTGGTGCATGGATGAGATCTCCATGAATCTGACATTGTCAACACCTTTGCACATATTTGTTAGCATTTCTCTCTATTGCGGGCTAGTAGTATCCCATTCTGATGATCTTCTTTGCCAAACTATTTCCACCTGCGTGGGCCACACAGATTCCCTCATGTACCTTGTACAAGGCTCTCTTGGATACCATGAAAGTGAGACATCGTAAAATCATTCTATCTAGACTTCTTTTATATAGAGTAATAGCGAGAAGGGTGTACCTAGAGGCTTGGCGGGTGAGGGAATTCTTTTGGTTCCTAGACAAGTCAGGAGGTAGGATACTATTTTGGAGGTAATTGTATACATCATGGTACCAAGGGGACTCAGGACCAACAAGGATGCATTCTAACTCTGTGATTGGTGCTCGATATATTAGTATCATTAATTTCTCTACTGAAAATTGGAATCTGGTCTTGTTGCCTGACATGTCTATCAATGATGTTATTGTAGTCATCCCATCCACTGCTTTGTTTTGAACTCATGGTACCTTCTCAAATATAATGAAATGAAAAGAATCCCACAGGTTGTCCATCAAATCTCTATATGGGATTAGTTTCTCATCCTTTTTCATGTAGTCATTGTTTACTTGGCTAATGACTAATTATGAATCCCCATAGACTTTTAGGTTCTTGATCCTCCATTGTATAGTTGTCTTCAATCTGATGACTGGAGCTTCATAATCATCTATCTTGTTCATGCATCAAAATTTTAGTTGGAAAGACTTAGGGATCACATCATTATTGGTAGTAATGAGCACTATCCCTACTCCTACAACATGGTTTGTGTATGACCCATCAAAGTATAGTTGTCTAATATCTATTGCTGATTGTACTATGAAAATAGACTCATCTGGAAAGTTGGATACTATAGGCTGATGATATTGTATGGGTGCCTTTGCTAGTTGGTCTACAATTACTTTCCCTTTGATAGCCTTTCTATCCATGTACTTTATGTCAAATTCACTTAAGATTATCACCCATTTCAAAATTCATCCAGTTAGTGCTTCTTTACTCAAAAAGTACTTCAATGGATCAATGTGTGCTATTAGCTTTGTTTGATGGCTCAGCATGTAATTTCTTAACTTTTGGGAAGCAAAGAAAACTGTGAGACAATACTTTTCAATTGTTGATTAGTTTAGCTCATAGCCCACCAAAGTTCTACTGAGGTAGTAAATGGCTCTTTCCTTGCCTTTGTCATTGTATTGTGCCAAAAGAACTCCTAGTGTTGACTTTGTTGTTGAGATATATAAAAGTAGTGGCCTACCTTGAATGGGTGGAACCAATATAGGAGACTTCAATAGATAATCCTTGAAGGTTTGAAATTATTTCTTGCATTTTTTTTTCCATATAAAGGTCACATCTCTATGCAGTAGGTGTTGGAATGGGTGACACTTATCTACTAGTTGGGCAATGAATCACCTGATAGATTGAAGTCTGCCTTGTACACCCCTTAGTTTCCTTAGATTGGTTGGTGGTGGCATGTCAAGGATGGCCTTGATCTTTTCTAGGTCTACTACAATGCCTCTATGTGATACAATGAATCCCAGAAGCTTTTTAGTGGTAACTCCAAATGCACACTTCTTTGGCTTTAGTCTAACCTTATACTCTTACATTCGATCAAATATTGGTCCCAACACTTGTAGGTGAGATTCCCTAAGCATTGATTTGGCTATTATGTCATTGACATGGTCTTCCATTGTTTTATGAATTAGATCATGGAAGATCGTGGTCATTTCCCTTTGATAAGTTTCTCCTACATTTTTATGAGAAAATGGCATTACGTTCCAATAGTAAGTGCCCCAGACACATGTGAATGTTGTCTTGTGTTGGTCCTTTGGTGCAATCTTGATTTGGTTATATCTAGAGAATCCAAACATTTGGTGCCCTATTGTTAGGTCAACTATCATATCAATGTTTGGTAGAGGAAAGTCATCCTTGGGACAAGCTTTGTTTAGATCTTTGAAGTGTGTGCATATATAGATCTGACAATTTTGTTTGGTTACTGGCACCAGATTGGAATCTACATATGGAATTGGTCATATGAAGCGTTCATCTAGGAGTTTCTTCAACTCTTCTTTGACAAGTAAAGCAATATGCAGATGCATCTTTCTTAATTTTTGCTTGATAGGTTTTGCATTTGGTAACAGTGGTAGATGATGTAACACTAGCTCCAGATTTAGAATTGGCATGCTTGAGTAGGACCATGCAAAGTTGATTTGTCTTTCCTTGAAGAAGCTAATGAACCATTTTATTTCCTCTGATGTAAGTGATTTTTCCAAATAGATATGTTTGGGGTTCTTGTCATCACCTATGTTGACTTATTTTATTTCCTCAGCTAGTAATGCTAAATTTTCCTCTGTTAAGGGAGGAGTTCCATATTTCCATCCTCTAGCGCCTTAGAGAGGTTTTCACCAGAAGATACTGTACACCTCCTTTTTTTCATGATTCATGGCTCCCGATCTTTCTAAAGGAAAGGGTTAGTAGAAAAGGTTTACAATGATATAAATCCAATACAAAAAGCTACCAATAACGAATAACTTGAAACGTAGCCAATAAAATGTACAAGAAAAAAAAGGAAAACAAATGAATGCAAACCCCAAAGTGCTTGAAGCTTCTATTGTCTCTCTCTACTCCTTCCGAAGTATTGTTTTTGATGCTCAGTATTGGTGTGGGCAGCATCTATGACTTGAGAAGTGTCAAGAATTTGATACTTGAAATGTGTGTGTGTGTGTGATCGCAAGATGGCTTGAATGCTATAACCAAACTGACATAGTAATGGCGCACGAGAGCTTGAAATCTTAGATCCTTCAAATGGTTATGAAGGGTTTATTATATAGGAATTGAGGATGAAATGAACTGTTGAGATCAATCCCAGAGATAGGGAGATGAATGGTCAAGATTTAAAGGAACTGGAGAGGCCATCAGTAAACTCCACCTCTTCAATTAGTAAAGAGGAGATAGAGTTTGGTTGACTGAAGAGCTAATTATGAGTTACCTTTTTTGAACTGAAGAGGTGGGTGAAGTTACCCATGTGGACTGGAGAGGTGGGTGGGGTAACCCATGTGATCTGATTGGAGTTATCTCTTTGAAGATAAATTAATATTTAATTAATATTTTCAACATGTGAGATAACTGAATTATTTTTTATTTAGAATTGCTTTATCGAATGAAATTAAATTAATTTAATTGGAAGAATTTAATTAGTAGGTTTAAATATTTGAATTTAAACTATAGGAAATTGAGTTTAATTAATTAATTAATGGTAATTAATCAATTAAGGTTAATTAATTAAATAAAATTAATCATTTAATTAATTTTGGGAATTTGATTAGATGATTTGGGGAATGAATCTAGAGTAAAATAGATGATTAATTAATGATTTAAAAAACCATTAATTAATAGATGAAAATTAGTGTTTTTAATGTAAAGTCGCAAGCCTATCCATTTTTAGGTGTCTACATTTGCCCCTCTTTGATGCGATGTGACTTGTCACAGTGTGTCAAAGATTCCTTGATTTTGATCTTGCCCCAGCTTGCCCTGGTGAGAATTAACTAAAGCAAAGAAACCAAGATAGAACTCCTATGCACCTAGAGTCCATCTAGATAACACTCTGAGCTCTTGATTCTGAAAGGGAGAGCCAAAGAAAACAAGATAGAACTCCTAGGCCCCTAGAGTCCATCTAGATAGCATCGTGAGCTCTTGATTGGAACATAAAGGGAAAGACCATAAAAACCAAGATAGAACTCCAAAACACTCAGAGTCCATCTGAATATCACTGTGAGCTCTTGATTCTATAAACCAAACAAGAAAATAAAAGAGAAGGAATGTCCAATTCTTTCCTAGGGTTAAGCTCAGATCGTGGAACTGTGTGGCTGCCAGATAAGCGACAGTGCCTACCACATTTATCCTAAATCATCATGGCCCTGAAATCAAAGTGAACATTCAAAAAATAGCAATCAAAGAAAATAAGTCATGATCTATCATAGCTACTCTCCTCACATGGTGGATCCTAGAGTAGCGTAAGAAAATAACCACAAAATATAGACTAACATCTGACCAACTGACTAACCTAGTCATCATTTTTGGATGGTTCCTTGATGCAGTTGGATTCTCTTGATTGGCTTGACTCTTTGGATAGGCTTGATTGGCTTGATTGCTTGAGTGTGTCTAGTTTTGGTAATAGATTACTCATATAAGACTGACCTGTCTTGTTTGAGCATATCCATCACTTTGTAAGATGATTGATATGATTTTATTGATTGATTGTGATCATATTGGCAGTTGATCAAGCTGTGTCAAATGGGACCCATGCTAGTTCATAAAGCTCATGATTGTGACAATTGATAGATTGGCTTGGTCAACGGTTGCTTGCTTATTGATTTGATAGATTGATAAAGTTGTGTCAAATGAGCCCAATGTTGATTCACAAAGCTCATTATTATGACATTTGATTGACTGGGTGTGATCTCCCTTTTCTCTCTTGATAATCGAGTTGGTTTTATTTCTTGGGATTTTGCAAATTTTTGATTATTTTTTTTATGAAGATTGATTTTCTCAGAACATTTTGACCTTTTTAGAATTTTTGATGAGTTTTCTAGTTTTTTGGATTTATTTAGGACATTAGAATTGGCCCCTAGTCTGGTGGACCAGTGATAAGCATGGGTAAGTGCTTGGTGCTCAGAGGGGAATGTGCTTCTGTATATAGCTTGGGTATTCAGTCTTGCATTTGAAGTGTGCTCAAGCTTTTGATCTTGGAGTTCATTGATGGTGAAGCTAGATTTGAACACTTGGCACCTATTTGCTAGGTTTTCACCAAGTTACCTACTTAATAGCACCTATTTTCTAGGTTTTCACTGAGAGAGCAATTTTTTTTCTCTTTACTTTTTTTCTTTTTTGATTTTTTTGTTGTTGCCAAGGCGCCTATTTGCCAGGTTTTCACCAAGGTTACATTTTGTATTTTCTGATTTTTTTTTTGGTATTTTCAGGATATGTAGATATGTTCCTTAACCATAGAGTCTTCAAGGGTAAAAAATCTTGAGGTGCATGCTATTGATGTATCTTGGGATCTAATCTCCTTTTGGTGTCGCCAGTATGAATGCCCCACTCTAAGTAGAGCTGACAATGACAAATGGTCCTAGCCAGTTAGGCTCAAACTTTCTAGGTTTGACTCGCTCTGCTTGGTTCTTTTGATTTTCCATGAGGACAAGGTCTCCTACCTCAAATTTTCATGGCTTCACCTTCTTGTGATAGTTTCTTCTAAGGATATTTTGATAGCCTTGTAAGTGGTTGAAGGCATGCTATCTTGTTTCATCTAGTAACTCCAGTTTACTGAGCCTTGCTACTCTATAGTCCTCATCTATAATCAGGCTCATCAAAGATATCCTTAGGGATGGAATTTCCACTTCGAGCGGTAATACCGCCTCTGACCCATAGACTAGGGAGAAAGGAGTGGCTCCTTTAGGTGTCCTTATACTAGTTTTGTATGCCCATAATGCAGGACTAAGCTATAAATTTCATTCTCACCCTGATTCGTTCATTGTTTTCTTCAAGATTTTCAAGATTGTCTTGTTTGTAGCTTTGGCTTGGCTATTCCCTTGAGGATAATAAAATGAGGAGAACCCTTGCTTGATATGGAACTATTCGCATAGCTCTTCAACATCCTTGTTCTGGAAAGGTGTACCATGATATGTCAAGATAGTTTGAGGGATCCCATATCTATAGATAATATGGTTAAGTATAAACATTGCTATTTGCTTTCTAGTTATATAAGTGAGGGGAATTGCTTCCACCCACTTAGTGAATTACTCTGTTGCTGCTATGATGTATTTATGTCCGTTTGCTAAAGAAGGTGTAATTTTGCCCACTAGGTCAAATCCCCACATGGAAAATGGCATGTGATAGGATTTAGTTCCTAGGCTGGTGCATGGATGAGGTCTCCATGAATCTGACATTGTCTACACCTTTGTACATGTTTGTGTGCATTTATCTCTATTGTGGGCCAATAGTATCCCATGTGGATGATCTTCTTAGCTAATTTTTTGCCACCTCTGTGGGTTCCAAAAATTTCTTCATGTACCTCGTACAAAGCTTTTTGGGATTCTATGGAAGTGAGACATCATAGTAGCGTTCTGTCTAGACTTCGTCTCTATAAAGTAGTTGAGAGGATGGTGTACCTAGAGGCTTGGTGGATGAGGGACTTTCTCTAGTTCCTAGACAAGTTGGGAGGTAAGACACTATTTTGGAGGTGGTTATAGACATCTTCATACCATTGGTTTTCAGGACCAACAAGGACACATGCTAATTCTGTGGTACATTCTTGATGTGATGGCACCAAGAGTTGCTCTACTAGAAACCGGAATCTTGTTTTTTTGCCTGGAATATCAATCAATGATGTTATGGTATCCATCACATCTGCAGCTTTTTTCTGTGCTTGTGGGACTTGCTCGAAGAAGATGTAATGGAACTTGGTGCGTAGTGTTTCCATCTGTGCTTTGTATGGTATGAGCTTCTCATCTTTGGTTGTATAATCATTGTTGACTTGACTGATGATCAACTGTGAGTCTCCAAAGACCTTAAGGTTCTTGATTCTCCATTCAATTTCTATCTTTAGACCGATGACCAGTGCTTCATATTTTTCTATGTTGTTTGTGCATGGGAAGTTGAGTCTAAAAGACTTTGGAATTGTATCATGATCTGGAGTGAGAAGCACTATCCCTGCCCCCACACCATGGTTTGTGCATGACCCATCAAAGTATAGTTGTCATACCTCGATCGCTGGTTGTAGTGTCATAATAGATTCATCAAGAAAGTTGGAAATAATAGGCTGATGGTCCTGAATCGGTGCCTCTACTAGTTGATCCTCGATCACTTTACCTTTGATGGCCTTTCTATCTATGTACTCAATGTCAAACTCACTTAGGATCATTACCCACTTTGCAAGTCATCCGATGAGCGTTGCTTTGCTTAGGAGGTACTTTAAAGGATCAATATGTGTGATCAACTTTGTTTGGTGACTCAACATATAATGTCTTAGCTTCTGGGAAGCAAAGACAACTACAAGGAATGACTTTTCAATTGGCATATAGTTGAGCTCATATCCAACCAATGTTCTGCTTAGATAGTAGATGGCCCTTTCTTTACCTGCATCATCATGTTGTGCCAAGAGTACACCTAATGTTGACTCCTTTTTTGAGATATACAGAAGCAATGGTCTACCTTGGACTGGTGGCACCAATATAGGAGACTTGAGGAGGTAGTCCTTGAATATCTGGAATGCTTGTTTGCATTTCTCGGTCCATATGAATTTGACATCTTTGTGCAGTAGATGTTGGAATGGGTGGAACTTGTCTGCTAGCTGAGCTATGAAGCGTCTGATTGATTGGATTCTTCCTTGTAACCCTCTTAGTTTCCTCAGGTTCGATGGTGGAGGAATGTCCAATATTGCTTTGACTTTCTCTAGGTCTACTTTGATGCCTCTATGTGACACTATGAACCCCAATAGTTTTCCTGTTGTGACATCGAATGCACATTTCTTTGGGTTTAGACAAACCTTGAATTCATGCATTCTGTCAAAGATTGGCCTCAATACTAGTAGATGATCCTTGTGAAGCATTGACTTGGCTAGTATGTCATCCACATAGTCTTCCATTGTTTTGTAGATGAGATCATGAAATATAGTTTTCATAGCCCTTTGATATGTTGCGCCATCATTTTTGAGACCAAACGGCATGATCCAAAAGTAAGTGCCCCAAGGACATGTGAAATTTGTTTTATGTTGGTCTTCTGGCATGATCCTTATCTAGTTATACCCTAAAAAGCCATCCATGAGTGATAGAATTTGATCTCCAGCGATTAGATCTACTATCATATCAATGTTGGGTAAGAGAAAGTCATCCTTGGGACAAGCTATGTTGAGATCTCTGAAGTCTATGCAAATCCGTATCTGACCACTATGCTTTGTAACTAGCACCAAGTTAGATATCCAGTTTGTGTATGGTATAGGTCTTATGAACTTGGCATCTAGGATTTTCTTCAATTCTACCTTCACTAATAATGCAACATGTGGATGCATCTTTCTAAGCTTTTGTTTGATTGGCTTGGTGTTGGGCAGCAATAGGAGATGATATAGCACAAGTTCTAGATCTAATCCTGGCATATCTAAGTAGGACCATGCAAAATTGATCATCCTTTCTTTAAAGAAGCTGATAAACTGTTCTCTCTCCTCAGCGGTGAGTGATTTTTCCAAGTATATGTTCTTTGGGTTCTTGTCATCTCCCAAATTAACTTCCTCTATTTCATCTACTAGTAATGTTGATTTCTCCTCTATCAAGGGGAGGATTTCCTTCTTTCCATCTTCTAGCGCCTCAGTGAGGTTTTTGCTAGAAGATACATCTTGTTTTAGCTTTTTATCATTCTTTTGTTCTTTTTTCTTTTGTGGAATGGAAAGAGGAGCTACCTCCCTGAAATATGTCACTTTGTTGAGGTCAATGGAGAAGCCTACCTTGTGGTCTCCTGATGGAATTTCTTCCCTAAGTCCCATGAAATCAGCAATAGCCTCATCATTCTCGAAGACATCTAAATTGGGTGGTCCTTATTGATCCCACTCTATTAGCTCTAGGTGTACAAGATAGATACTTTCATGGTTGTCTGACTCTAGTTCACTTAAAGGGACTACATAAATAGTTCCTACAAAACTAGTCTGTGATGTGGATGCACCACTTGAGGTTTGATAAATGACATGCTTATCTATGCAAGGTTGTTTGGAAATGGAAAGTTGGTCAAATAAGTCTTCTAGGTCTATGATAGTGTCTAATTGAGGGGAATAATCTAGGATCGATGGTTCAGAGTTGTGAAAGGATATCCACTCATACTCGTGGGAGTCAGTCTCAATAGAATGCTCGTCACATGTCTCACTTCATTATCATCAATTTCTATGTGGAGGTCTATTTGGGTTTGCATGGTTCCCTCTTCGGTGGGAAACAACCGTGGTAACATGTTTCTTATCAAGACATGTTCTATGTTTTTCCCCCAGTGCATCTCTACTATTTGTTCTTGATCGACTTGGATGTCTTGGATCATAGGACTGGTTCTTTGTTTTCCATATCCCAACCCTCTCTTGTTTCTTTGGGTTGGTGGGAGAGACAATTCCATTATTCTTTGTGTCTTTCCCCCAGCCTAGTTGTACCATCATACCCAAATCTTTGTAACATCGTATAACCATTACCATAGTTTGATAGGGGCAGGATTTGTCAGATTGTCTCTTGTTAGGTCTTGGTATAACCATGTACTGATATCTTGTTCAAATGCCTTTTCTTTCGCTATGTCTCCCCACCTAACAAAGGTTGTGGGTGGACATCTAAATAGAATAGGCTGCAGAGTTTCTATTACAATAATAGGTTGTGGCATGCCATAAGTTCTCAGGCTCTGAGGCATGTGTGTGATGGTGAAAGCCTCTTCATATTTGTACTCACCACAGCCTTTGTTAGTTATGGATATTTTTCCCACTTTCCATATGACATCCTTAGGATTTGAATTTGAAGAGGAGGGAATACTTGCATCTTGGTTAATGGATATCTTTCTGGCTGTCCATGTGACATCCTTGGGATTTGAATCTAAAGAGGATGGGATGCTTGCATCTTGGTTTGAGGGTACCTAATTATCACTACTGATTTGTTCATCATTATAGTATTAGAAAGGTTTGGGATCTCCCTCTATGATTATTTCCTCTCCTTGGTGTGGGAAATTGATACATTGATGGTATGTTGAAGGTATGGCTTGCATTTCATGTATCCAGGGTCTCTCTAGTAGCATGTTGTATCCCAACTCTAGGTCTAGGATCTGGAAGGGAGTGTTTTTTACCACTAGACCAATACAGATAGGTAGAATGATAATACCTTTAGAGGACATTTCCTCTTCATCATAAGCTCTGATATTTATCCTTCTTGTGACATCAATGCTTGATTTTGAATAGCCTAGTTTCTTGATTAACTTTAGAGAATAGATGTTTAACCCAGCTCCACCATCAACAAGGACCCTACAGATAGTGCTTTTGTGGACTTGGACAAGTAAGTGAAAAGGATCATTATGCAGGGGTTTATGCAGTGGCACATCATAGTTTGTGAATGTGTCATGTTTGTTAGCAGCTATATGGTTAACCATCATTTGGAAGATCTTAGGTGTTATGTCCCTTGGGATAGCTGCATTCTGAAGGGCTTGGTCAAGTGCCAGTTTATGCTATGGAGATATGCGCAATAGGTCAAACATGGAGATCTGGGTAGGTGTGCACTTTAGTTGATCCACTATGCTTGGTTGTGGATCTAAGTTTGCTTTAGGATTGGCATATATAGTAGAGGAGGATGGTACTCCTTGCAAGATGACTCTAGCACAATGCATTGTTACAGCACATTTGTGATGCAGAGCAGGACAACGGAATGACCCAAATTGCCTAGATGGCTCCTAGGACTTACCAACCCACAAATTCACTTTCCAAACTCTTGGATCACACAAAGGATCCTCAACACACTGCAAATAACCTTTCAAGAAGGTTCCACCAATCTTCAAATACAAGGAAGGTGCAAATCAACTTTGTCTTCAAAATGGCTTTAGGGACACTTTCCCTATTCTAGGCCAAATAGTGCATCAGCCACTTATGGCACACACCAACACAATATACTAATTGGAACACCTTTAATAGTGCCCCTACACTACAAATGACCCAAGATTTGGGTTCTCCAACTTCTGCAACACCACCATCCACTAATCACCTAGTCTTCCTTGTAGGTCTTCATACCCTGTTTTCCTGCAACAAAACCAAATTTATCCAAACAAATTGTCAAATAAAATATGGTTTTAGATGTCTTTTACCCTCCTCTAACAATCCCCAAAGTCTCAAATTCCCACTCCACTCCAGCATAACACAATATGTCCTAAACACACAGACCTAATAGGCCTAATTAGGCTTGGTTTGAATAGGACAGTATGGACATGGGGTCATGGAATGAAACAAATGCTTGGACGATGTTAAGGAAGGTCTATGAACACCTTTTCAACTCTTGGTTGAAAGAAATTCAACCAAATTCAAACTAATCTTAACACAAATTCAAATTCCTAGTTCAAACCCTCAACATGACTTGAACTAGGGCTTGCATGCAAAAATAGTTCTCACCATGGAAATTTGCCCAAAATGCATAG
>MU224906.1:1229356-1250771 GCA_018584345.1 Thuja plicata
AGCACATTTCAATTGGTGTATTAAAATGAATATCTCATATTTCAATTTGGTGCTTCTAAAACGAATCTTAATCAACTTTGGATGAACAACAAATTGCATTCATTTAGATTAATCAGAGCATTTTTACTATCAGCATATAGATTAAATCCTTCGTTTAGGTTAGTGTGTAGTCACTGAGCTTGCGATGATCTGAGAGCAAGCTCATACTCCTGCCTTCTAGAAGGCAACAGGTCGATTCATTCACACATGCAGGATGAATTAATCTGTATTCATTCCTGTATGTGATTGAAGAGCAATGACCATGTTGAAGTGTCCTGCTAAATCAGAGGCCCGCATTTAGCATGCACATATCTCTTTGAAGATAAATGAATATTTAATTCATTTATTTAATTAATGTTTTCAATATGTGAGATAATTGAATTCTTTTTTATTTAGAATTGCTTTATTGAATGAAATTAAATTAAATTAATTGAAATTAATTTAATCGAAAGAATTTAATTAGTCAGTTTAAATATTTGAATTTAAACTATAGGAAATTGAGTTTAATTAATTAATTAATGGTAATTAATTAATTAAGGTTAATTAATTAAATAAAATTAATCATTTAATTAATTTTGGGAATTTGATTAGATGGTTTGGGGAATGAATTTAGAGGAAAATAGATGATTAACTAATGATTTAAAAAATTATTAATTAATAGATGAAAATTAGTGTTTTTAATGTAAAGTCGCAAGCCTGTCCATTTTCGGGTGTTTACAGATACGTCTTTTATTATTTTTTCTCATTTTTAAGTTTAGCAAGCACCTTGCGGTTTTCACTTATTGACTGTTCTTTTTTCTTTTTATTTTTCTTTTTTGACTGGAAAGAGGAGCTTCCTCGCCAAAATAGGTTGATCTATCAAGGTCAATAGAGAAACCTTCTTTGTGGTCCCTTGATGGCATGCCTTCTCGGAGTACCATGAAGTCTGCGACAACTTCATCATTCTCAAAAATATCTATGTCAGGTTATCCTTGTTGATCCTATTCTATCAATTCAGGGTGTACTAGACAAAGATCCTCATGGGGGGATGACTCTGCTTGGGTAAATAGGACTGCAGTGATAGTTTCAACGAACTGGAAATGTGATATAGATGCACAATGTAAGGAATTTTTATCGATATGTTTATTGATACATGATTGGTCCTCTATGGTCATTTGGTCAAACATATCTTCAAGGTGTATAATATTGACAGACAAAGGGAAATAGTCTGGGATGGTTGGTTTAGAATTATGGAGGGATCTCTACTCGTACTTATGGGAATCATTCATGCTAGATTGCTCATTGGATGTCTCACTTTCATTGTCATCCTGGATAGTTGATTAAGGTTCAATTGGGAATAAGAGGTTTGCACTTCCAATGGCAATAACTGCTGGAGTATATTGTTGATTAAGGCATGTTCCAGATTTTGCCCCTAGTGTAATTCTGCAATTTTATCTTGGTCTATGGGTATGTCTCAGATGGTAGTACTAGCTCTATTTTTTCCATAGCCTAACCCTCTTTTGTTTCTCTGGGTTGGTGGTAAATAAATTTCCATTAAACCTTGTTGTGTTTCCCCCAGACCAGTCGTACCATCATATCCAAATTTTTGTAGCATAGTGAAGCCATCTCCATATTTTGATATGGGTATTTGTACTTGAAGTGTTTCTTGTGGGTCTTAATACAACCAAGTGTTTATATCTAGATTGAAAGGTTTCTCTTCCATTATGTCCCCCTTTTTTACAAATGTGGTTGGTGGACATCTAAATATAATTGGTTCCAGAATTTCTGATGTCACTCGTTGAGGCATGTTGTATGATCTGGGAGTTTGAGGCATGTTAGTGATGGTAAAAGCTTCCTCATAGCTATAATCAACACATCCTTTGTCTATAATTTATATCTTCCACGCCTTTCTTGTTATGTCTTTGGGAATAGAATCAAAGGCAGAAGGAATGCTTGCTTCCTGATTTGAAGGCACTTGATTATTTGTATTGCTTCTAATGGTGTTGCAGTATTGGAATGGGTTTGGATCTCCTTCAATGATTATCTCTGCTCCTTGGTATGGGAACTTGATACAATGGTGATAAGTAGAGGGTACATATTGCATCTCATGGATCCATGACCTTCCTAGTAACATTTTATATCCCAAATCTAGGTCTAGGATTTGAAATGGTGTGTTCTTTATGACTGGGCCTATCCCGACTGGTAGTATGGGGATACCTTTTGAAGATCTTTCCTACTTATCATATGCCCTAATATTTATTCTCCTTCTGACATCAATGCTAGATTTGGAATAGCTGAAGGTTTTTATTACTTTCAAAGTACATATGTTTAACCCGGCTCCACCATCAATGATGACTCTTCAGATTGTGTGTTTGTAAACTTAGATAAGCAGATATAGGGGATCATTATGCAAAGGCTTGTGTGGTAGCACATTGTGGTCTATAAAGGTAGAATTCTTATTGGAAATGATGTAATTTACCATGCTTTGGAAGTTCTATGGATTTATGTCTCGTAGAACAACTGCATTTTGAAGGGTTTGATCTAGGGTTTTCTTATGTTGTGGGGATATGCGCAAGAGGTAAAACATGGATATCTAGGTAGGTGTGCCCTTCAACTAATCCACTAGACTAGTTTGTGGATCAAAGGTTTTTGGGGGATTAGCTAGTGTAGTTGAAGTGGAAGGCACTCCTTGTAAGACAATTTTTGAACGGTGTGCGGTGACAACACATTTGTCATTTGGATCTCTGATAGTAATTGTAGCCACATGGATATCTGAAGAATTAATGCAATTGGTAGTGTTATCAGTGTTGGCATAGGTGTAATTCACTTGTTTAGACTATCCACTAGACCCTGAGTATTTCCCTTTATTATGATCATGGAATGTATTATTGAAGATTGTGTGATCAGTTGTACCCTTGGATTGGGCATTTGTGACATAGATAACCCCTGTGTCAATAAAATATTGTATGGCATTCATAAATTGGTATCATTTGGGTGTCTTGTGTCCTTTTACCCGATGATATTCACAAAATTCATTATTATTCCACCATTTGGGCTTCACAGCACCATTGTTTTCGTATTCTCTGATTTTGGGTAGAGTGATAGTATTGGTTTGAATCATGTTTTTCAAGGCTAACTTTATCAACTCCCCTAATGGTGTGTAGTCTTGTTTAGGAAATGAAAACCTTTGTGGGCATTGTGTGTTGGGTTTATTTTTGGAAATAGCTACTTCTTGCACAGTGGGTGTTTGATTTTGAGTGTTCACTTGCTGAGTGTTCACCATGGGTTTCTAATTTTTCATAGGTGCTCCTTGTAGTGAAACCTTGGGTTGAGCATAGTTGACTATTTTTATGTCAATGACTTCATCATTGGTGACATTCTTGATCTTGTTCCACCATTTGGATTTATCCGTTGCATTTCTATTCATGTTTTCTTGGGTAGGGTATGCAAGGATACCTCTCTTGACCAGGTTTTTCTCACAGTACTCCTCGTTCAATGAGTTTCCTGAAGTTTGGAGCGAGCTACAATTCTGTGGTAAATGACATATCTAGTTTTAAATTTTCAATGAACATGACTATGAGGTCTTTCTTGGGCACATCATACATTATTTTGTTTGTAGTGTTCCTCCACCTTTGTAAGAATTTAACAAAGGATTCTCCATCTCTTTGTTTAATGTTGCAGAGATCCTTGATGCTGACATTGCATTTGATGCTATGATGGAAGTGAGAAATGAATTTTTTGGCCAATTCTCCCCAAGACTGAATGCCATGGGGTAGGTGTGAGAACCATTCCATTGTTTTTCTAGCTAGACTTTGCATAAATATTCACATTAGGTATGTTTTATTATGTGCAACCTCAATGTAACTAGCAAAAAACTCTCTGCTATGCTCTACAGGGTTGGTACTGCCTCTATATTTGTCAAATTTGGGCACCAAGAAGTGAGTGGCAAATGAATACATGTGCAATGAGGATCAAATGAGTATGGGTACAAATCCTTTACTGTGTAGGACTTGGTTTGTCCTTTATTTTGCATGTATGTTTGAGATGTAGGAACATTTGTGGCATTGGATCTCTGTGTCGCATTAGGTATAAGGCTTCGCCTCTGTGCTCCTTGAGTTGGGACATATGATCTAGTCCTTGGGACTTGATATTGGTTCCCTAGTGTGTGATTCTGATATTGGGGCATTTGATTGGTCCAAGATTGATGTTTTTATTGGGGTTTTTGTTGTTGGGATCCCTATAGAAAAAAGGTGTAGCCTTGGCTAGATGTTGACTGAATGTTAGACCTGCAAAGATTGATCCCTGTGGGAGAGAGGTATTGACCCCAAATCTAGTAGGGAAAAAATATAGTATTGAAACTATCTCAAATGGTTTTTTGTTGGTTTTTGGAATTAATGACATAGCATGAGTGCTTAATGTAAAAGGCCATGAGGTCGATGCTTGACATACACTAGTTACCAAGGGTGCACTTAGTTGGGAGCCTATCATGCTTTTTGTGGATGAGGTGATTGCTTGATTTGCAGAGCTAGTTTGTATTGGCATAGTCTGTGCTGATATCACTGTCATTGATGATGGAAATATTTAGGATATTACAGGTTCTATTTGAGAGGGTCAATTTGTGATTTGACCTGCTATGGTTTCTCATGCCATATTGTTGACACATTAAATTTAGCAGGGAGTTTGACTCCCTTCATAATCAACATGGATAGGAATATTTCATTGTTTCTCTCTATCAAAATATCAACTACTTGTGTGGAATAGGCATCTTTCTCTATGTATTCAAGATCCTCCTCTATGAATTCTTGGAACATTGTTGGTCTACGAGGATTTTCAATATAGTAGTACTAGTGCTTTTGAAAGGGTCATCCTCTCGCTCTTTTTCCCATGGGGAAATTGGTTAATATAAGACTCATCAGGTTGTGTTCTAGCCTTTGACCTAGTTTAAGGTCCTTTATAGGGTGTGGGACACATAGTCTTATCCAATTTATTTTACTAAAATAAGTGATATAAAGAAAACAAAAAAGGATAACCTTTCTAGGAGAGTCTAAGTTATGTTTGACAAGGGTAATTCTAGGGATAGATTTGGACTTCTCTTGATCTCAAAGACTTTGGTCATATAAGATATGGATCTTGAATATTTCCTTAGATAAGACAAAGTCACTGATAGAGATTGATGAATTTTGAGATTACAAGATCAAGATAATCTAGTCTAAAATTTTGAACTAACATTGTTTAACAATAGTCATGCTGTCAAAGAGGGATGATATTTAATGTTTAGAGATTCACAAAATATTCTTCACTTTTTCTTGGGATGTAGACATTGATCTTTCACATGAGATGGGGAATATTTCCAAGGTTTTCAGGTAAAAACAAATGTTCAAATCTCTTGGTCAAGTGTGGAAAACTTCCACCGGTTGCGGCAAACTGATAGGTCAATTGCGGGAAATGATCACTGATTTCTGAAATAAAAGGCTCAACTGCAGCAATAAAGGGGATGGTTGTGGTAAAAATCCATCAATTATGGCAAAAGGAGATAGTTTTAAAAATGATCTCAAATTTGGTGAATTTTTCTGATAAAAAGTGATTTCTAGAACAAGGGTTTTGATTATAGAACAAGGTTTTTGTTGACAACCTAGACTTTGAACATGTTGGACTCATTTTGATGGGTTTTTATGTTGTTTTTTCATTTTTGGAAATTGATCACATAACAAGCACATTAGACAATGTGTTTTCTAGCTCTAATCACAGGTTTGAAATAAAGACAAACAAATTAATCTAGGTCAAATTTGGTTGCAAGATACAATATTATAGATACAATGCTTGGATGTTTCTTGTCTCACACACCAATCATCACACTACTAGGACACAAAGGTCCATGATGTAGGCACCCATATTTTTGTCATTGCCAGATATTATTGTCGTGCTAGTGAATATCTCTTTCAATAACAAAATATCTTGGAACACATATGTTGGGGACCTTGGGGGGAAATTCTACAACCCCTTACACTATAATAAGGTACTTGTTTAGAGGTAAAATGGGTAGGTCTCTAATTAATGAGTTGTAGTAGGGTCCGTGGAGTCTATCCAATCAGTTTGTACATGTGTGACTCACTTAAGAGCCTAGTTGAACATGTTGGCTACTTAGGGATATTCGCCTGATCTAGGCTATCATAAACACACCTTTACCAAGCTTGGATAGATGTAAAATTGAGCTTTGGATCGCATCTTGTTTATATATCAATCGGAAGGATTACCAGTTTAAGGTCATACTTTGAGGAAGAAGCACTTTCCCCAGACAGGCCCTTCAAAAAAATTATAAAGGTTTTTAATCTAACAGATTTGTGCAAGTGCCCCAATGACGCAAGACACAAAATTAATTGATTAAACACCAGAATTTCAAGTGTGAGCTAATATATCATCCATACATGCATGGGTGTTCAGTTTCAAACCCAAAGTAGAAGAAGATTTGCTTGTTTGATTTTAATGCACCAAATTGAAATATTTTTTTGCCTTTGTTCAATTTTTAACCACCATGTCAACTTTAAGTACCAAATTTGAAAAATGAGGTTTGAGATGTTTGTAGGCAATGTTCCTTTTAAGCACTAAAACACAAGTGAATGAATTTTAGGTTGCTTTGTTAGATTGGTTTCCACGCCTCAAGCTGAGATGACCAGTTAGTACCAAAAACATTGCAATCAAAATGTATGAAATCAAGAAATTCTTCAAAACCCTTAATACTCATAGTTTCCCACTTTTCTGTCCCTAGTGTTCTGATCCTGCATAGTAACCATGAAAAAGTCAAATTTTAGAAAAAAAAATGATGAATTTTAAACAATTACAAAATGATTCCTGTCAATTGCGGTAAATTTTTGGCAATTGTGGTAAAATTATATCAGTTGTGGTAAAGTTCTAGGAATTATGGCCAAATACTGTCAATTGTGGCAACATTATGGCGATTGCAAAACAAATCAATCAATTGCGGCAATATAATCTCAATTGTGGATATATGCTATCAATTGCAGCTCAGATCGGTCAATTGAGGCACAGTACTAAAAATAGAGAATTTCAAAAAGATAGAAATGATTGCGAAAACCTCAAATCAAATGGGCATTAAACCAGTCAATTGTGGCATATTTTTGTCAATTGCAGAAAAATATCAACAATTTTGAAATTACAATGATATTGAAAAATTAAAAAAACAAAAAAAAAGAGAATCTGTGATCGTATGGTTGAGGCCATAAAATCTTGTTTGTCATCTTCAAGCGATTCTTAGGTTATTTTATTCATGTCGGGTTCACCAAAATATGTAGATCCAATCCTGCTCCACAATCTTGAATTAACGAGGGGTTAGTAGCACCAATTTGTAATGGGGGTTAAGCAATCAAAAATACTAAGAACAAATCCACGAACAATAAAATGATAAGCAATCAAGGAGGAATATAAATGAATGCAAACCAATAAAGCTCAAATCTTCTATTGCCTCTCTCTACTCCTTCTGAAACATTGTGTGTGTGGTGCTTAGTTATTGTATCAGGAATGTTTATGAATTGGGAGTGTTGATAAATGATATTTATTTTGATCACAAGAATGCTTTGAATACTCTAGAAAGAATCCTATAGAGTTGTAGACACCCTAAAATGGACAGGCTTGCGACTTTAGATTAAAAACACTAATTTTCATCTATTAATTAATGATTTTTTAATCATTAATTAATCATATATTTTCCTCTAAATCCATTCCCCAAATCATCTAATCAAATTCTCAAAATTAATTAAATAATTAATTTTATTTAATTAATTAGCTTTAATTGATTAATTATCATTAATTAATTAAACTCAATTTCCTATAGTTTAAATCCAAATATTTAAACTTACTAATTAAATTCTTCCAATTAAATTAATTTAATTTCATCAAATAAAGAAATTCTTAATCAAAAAGAATTCATTTGTCTCACATGTTGAAAACAATTATTAAATAAATGAATTAAATATTCATTTATCTTCAAAGAGATAACTCCAATCAGATCACATGGGTTACTCCACCCATCTCTCTAGTCCACATGGGTAACTTCACCCACCTCTTCAGTTCAAAAATGTAACTCATAATTAGTTCTTCAGTCAACCAAAATCTATCTCCTCCTTACCAAATGAAGAGGTGGAGTTTACTGAGGACCTCTCCAGTGCCTTTTGATCTCAACCGTTCATCTCCCCATCTTTGGGATTGATCTCAGCCATTCATATGATCACCAATTCCTATATAATAAACCCTTCATAACCATTTGAAGGGTCCAAGATTTCAAGCTCTTGTGTGCCATTACTCCATCAGTTTGGTTCTAGCATTCAATCCATCTTGCGATCACACACACACACACATTTCAATTATCAAATTCTCGACGCTTCTCAAGTCATAGATGCTGCCCCACAAATACTAAGCATCAAGAATACCACAATTGCTGGTATTTTACCACAATCATCTATACTGTGCCGCAATCGACTGGTTTAATACCGCAATTGATTGCAGGCTTTCATAGTTATTCTGTCCATTTCTTGTCTTCTTTCCTCTAGTATTTTGCCACAATCGCAAGAATTCTACCGCAATCGCTTGATCCATGCCGCAATTGACAACATTTTTCCGCAGTTGCCAGTGCTTTTCTACAATTGACAGAAAATTACCACAATTGATAGAAATTTACCACAATTGCAAGAAGATTTCTGCAATCATAGGAAATATTGCAACATCATATCCAAATCTTCTGCCCATCTGTTTCTAAATTGACATTCTTTTCGGTTTTTTGTGCAGGATTGGATCAAAGTCATCAAGGACAGAGAAGGGTAAGTTTGGTAAGCATCCTTTGGTATTTCAAAGTTACTTATATCCTTATTTTATGAATAATCTTTTTTGGTACTAACCTATTTAAACAACACAAAACTAAAAGGAATTCATTTGTCGATTTGGGTTTAAAAAGAACAGTGCTTGAAAAACGTAACACACCTCATATTTTAGATTTGGGCTTAAAATTGATGTGGGGATTAAAATTGAACAAAGGCAAAGAATCTCTCAATTTGGTGCATTAAAATTGAACAAGCAATTAACACCTACTTTTGGGCTTAAAATTGAACATTTGTGCTTGTATGGTAGTGTAGCTTAGTTCACATTTCAAAATTTGGAGCTTAATCAATTTACCTCATGTCTTGAGTTTTGGGTGCACTTGCACAAACTGTTAGATTACAAACCTTTTTCACTTTTTTAGAAAGGCCTATCTAGGGAATGCACTTCTTCCTCAGAAAATGACCTTGAACCGGTAATCCTTTCGATCGATATATAAACAAGGCACGAACCAAAGTTCTATCTTATCTAGCCAAGCTCAGGCGAGGTGTGTTGATGATAGTCTGGATTGGGTGAATATCCCTAAGGAGCCATCATGATCAACTAGGTTCTTAAGTGAGTCACGCATGTACAAACCGATTGGAGAGACACCACGGACCCTTACTACAACCTTGATTAATTAGAGGCCAACCCGTTTTACCTCCGAACAGATACCTTATTATAGTGCAAGGGGTTGCAAAATTTCCCCCCAAGATTCCCAACATATGTGTCCCACAGTATTTGCGTAGTGAAAGAGATCTTCACTCTACGGCAACAATACCTGGAAATAGCAAAAACATGGGCACCTACGTCATGGACCTTCGTGTCCTAGTAGCATGACAATTGTTGTGTGAGCTAACAGACATTCAAGCATTGGGCCTATAACATTGTATTCTGAAGCCATTGACCTAGATTAATCTAATTTTTCATTGTTGAGACCTCATGATAACCTTACAACTTGAAAAAGTTGTAGAACATACACAATTTCAGCCTTCATTCTTCAAAACACAGTGTCTATTGTGCTTGTTTCTTTGATCATTTTTTGAAAAATGCAAAACAAAAAATATCCAAACTGTCAAAATGAGTCAAACGTGTTAAAGGATAGGGTTGTCAATGTCAACTATCTTGTGAATCAGGAGCATTGTTCTAGAAAATTCAAAAATATCAAGCAGTGATACTTATCCTCTAGTCTTTTTTTAGATTGTTCCTCATTTACCGCAATTGCCCGCATTGTGCCACAATTGAAGGAAGTTTGCTGCAGTTGATTCATTTATTGCCGCAATCATCATGTTTATTACCACAATCAGTGATAAACTACCGCAATTGACTAGTTATTTTACCGTAATCGGTGAAATTATACCGCAATTGAATCTCTAAACATTAAAGATTACCCTTTCTCTGTAAAGCATGATTATTGTCAAAAACATTGTTAGTTTGAAAGCTCAAACTCGAAATATCTTGATCTCATCATATCAAACATCATCATATTTAACAAATTGACTTTGTCCAAGGCAAAGGTCGACAAATCTTATCTTTTATCATCACCACTTTGAGATCAAGTTATATCAAAATCTGTCCTTAGAATTACCCTTGTCCAAAACATAACTCAGAATTTTCTTAGAAGGGATCATCTTCCTTATTTTCTTTATATCACTTGTTTTAGTTAGAAAACCTAGACCACACTATGTCTCAAACACCTCATGGAGGACCTTACACAAGGTCTAAGGCTAGAGCACAACCTGATGAGTCATATATCAACCGTTTCCCTTCTTGGGAAATAGAGCAAGAGAACGATCCCTTCATGAACACCAGTTCTACCCTATTCATTGAACAACCCCGTGGGGTAGATTTTTTCCAAGATATCACAATAGAAGAACTTGAAGATGTGGAACAAGATTCTTACTCCACAAAAGTAGTTGATGCTGTTGTAGAGAGGAATCCAGAATGTTACTAGGCCATGTTGATAAAGAAAGGAGTCAAACTCCCTGCTGAATTCAGTGTATCAACTATATGGCCCAAAAACCCTCTCGTAGGTCAAAACACTATTCACACTCCTCAAATACTACCTATTGTGTCACAGATCTTTCCACCATTGGTTTTACCCACATCGACACAGATTGTATCCAATCAAACCAATGACCCGACCCAGGTGAGCACATCATCTACTCAAGGCATGACAGTATCACAACTAAGTGCACCCATGGTCACTAGTATGCCTCCACCTTTGGTCTCATGGCCAGCACAATCAAGCTCTCATGCTATGCCTTCCATCCCACCAAACACCAACTATTCTAAAACTATGCCGCTGCTGCAATCTATTCACACTCATGTTGGGATCAACACATCATGCCCACAGGGATCCATCTCTGCCGGAATGACTTACAGTCAAGGCCCACCCAAAGCTACATATTTGCCCATTTTGACACCAATCCAACCTCTGCAACAGCAACCCCAGCTTCAGTTGCCCTAGTTTCAACCCCCACAACAGTAACCCCAACTTTAGTTGCCTCAAATCCAACCTCAGCAACAACAACTCCAGTCTCAAACCCAACCTCAGTAGCAATACCTACCCTAGCATTATCAACCCCAATTTTAGTTACAACAACAAACACATCAAAATCCACCATGGGCTACTCATGTCCTTCTAGTTACAAATCACTTGGTGGGGAATCAATATCAAGTCCCTAGGATGAAATCCTATGTTCCTACTCAAGGGACATAGAGGCGCAGCCTCATACCCACCACGACACAAAGGAATGTCCACACGCACCAGCCTAAATATCAAACAGACACACTAATGCAACAAATGCAAACCCTTCAAACCCAAATGATGGATATGCAAAATTAGGGGCACACTAAATCCTATACCGTAGAGGATTTATACCCATACCCCTTTGACCATTCTCTTCACATGTCTCCATTCCCAAACCACTTCTCAGTACTAGAATTCAACAAATACAGGGGCAGTACCAACCCTATTGAGCATATCCAAGAATTCTTTGCTAGTTGCGTCAAAGTCGCTCGTGATGAGACATATCTAATGCGACTGTTCCCACAAAGTTTAGCCAGACCAGCAATGGAATGGTTCTCACATCTACCTCATGGAATTAATTCTTGGGGAGAATTGGCTGAAAAATTCATAGCTCACTTCCATCATAACATCGAGCGCAAGGTCAGCATCAAGGACCTTTGTGATAAAAAATAGAAAGATGGAGAGTCTTTTGTGAAATTCCTACAGAGATGGAGGAATATGGAAAACTGTATAACATATGATGTGCCCGAACAAGACTTAATAGTAATGTTTGTTGACAATCTAATTCTAGACATGTCATTCACAACAGAGTTATAGTTAGCTCCGAACTTCACACAACTCATTGAAACAGGAGTTCATTGTGAGAAAAACTTAGTCAAACAAGGAATCCTTGCAGATCCCACACAAACAAATACGAATAAGAATGCAATGGAAAAAGCTAAGAGGTGGAACAAGAACAAAAATGTCACTAGCGATGGTGTCATTGATGTAAAGACAGTCAACTATGCACAACCCAAGGTGTCACTGCAAGGTGCACCTGTGGAAAACCAAAAACCCATAGGGCCCACTCAACAAGCATACACCCAAAACCAACCTCCCCCTGTACAAGTAGTCACTGTGTCAAATAGTCAACAACAGAATCAATGCAAACCACGGTTTCAATTCCAACAACGAGATTTCACACCATTGGGAGAGCCGATAGAATCAAATTTACGCAAGTTAATACAATCAAACACTATCACGCTCCCAAAAATCAAAGACTTTGAACAAGATGAAAACAAACCAAGGTGGTATAATGACAAAGATTTCTATGAGTTTCATTGGGTGAAAGGGCACAAAATGGCCAAATGCTACCGATTGAAACATGCTATCCAAGATCTAATTGACACATGGATCATTGATGTGACAAATACTCAAAGCAAAGGCACAACTAATCACACCATTTTCAATGATACCTTCCGTAATCACAATAGGGGAAAAGCCTTCGGGTCTAGTGGACAAACAAAACAAGTTAACTATACATATTCCAACAGTGATAATGTCATCAATTGCCTCAATCCTTCAGATAGCCATGTGGCTACAATCACTATCAGAGACCAAGGTAACAATTGTGTTGTAACAACATGTCGTGCTAGAGTCATCTTGTAATGAGGACCATCCTCAACTACTACATCAGCCAATCCTATAGTAAACTCAGATCCACAAACAAGCATAGTGGACCAACTAAAGTGTACACCTACCCAGATCTCCATGTTTGACCTATTGCGCATATCTCCTTAGCATAAACTGGCACTTGACCAAGCACTTCAAAATGCATCTATCCCAAGGGATATAACACCTAAGAGCTTCCAAACAATGGTCAACCATATAGCAGCTAACAAACATGCCACATTCATAGACCATGATGTACCACCGCATAAATCCATGCATAATGATCCTCTACACTTACTTGTCCAGATCCACAAAAGCGCTATCTGTAGGGTCCTTTTTGATGGTGGAGCTAGGTTAAACATTTGTACTCTAAAGTTAATAAAGCAACTGGGCTATTCAGAATCAAGCATTGATGTCACAAGGAGGATAAATATTAGAGCCTATGATGAAGAGGAAAGGTCCTCTAAGGGTATTATCATTCTACCTGTTTGCATTGGACCTGTGGTCAAAAACACTCCTTTCCAAATCTTAGATCTTGAGTTGGGATACAACATGTTACTAGGAAGACCTTAGATACATGAAATGCAAGTTGTACCATCAACATACCATCAATGCATAAAGTTCCCTCACCAAGGAGAGGAGATCATCATAGAGGGATATCCCAATCCCTTCCAATATCGTAATGCGGTCCAAATCAGCACTGATAACTAGGTACCATCAAACCAAGATGCAAGCATCCCATCCTCTTCAGATTTGAATCCCAAGGATGTCACATGACCAACAGGAAAGATAGTCATTAAACAAGATGCAAGCATCTCATCCTCTTCAGATTTAGATCTTAAAGATATCACACAGAAAGCAGGCAAGATATCCATCACAGATAAGGGCTATGGTGAATACAGATATGAAGAGGCTTTTACCATCACACACATGCCTCAAAGCCCAAGAACTCACAGTATGCCACAACCCTTTATTGTAACAGAATCTCCATAGCTGGTTCTATTTAGATGTCCACCCACAACCTTTGTCCGATGGGGAGACATAGCGGAAGAGAATCCCTTTGAGCAAGGCATCAATACCTAGTTATATCGAGACTCCCCTGAGACAATCCAACCACCATTACCCTTGTAGAACTATGGCAATGGATACACAATGATACAAAGATTTGGGTATGATGGAACAACCAAGCTGGGGGCAAGACAACAAGGAATATATGAATTTCCTCTACCACCAACCCAAAGAAACACAACAGGTTTGGGCTATGGACAACAAAGCACTAGTCTGGTGATCCAAGACATTCAAATCAATCAAGAGCAAGTAGCAGAGATGCACCGGGGGCACAACACTGAGCATGTCCTAATAAGAAACATATTAGCACAGTTGTTTCCTGCCAAAGAGGGAACCACATAGTCCCAAATAAACCTACACATAGAAATCAATGATAACCAAGGAAGTGAGATATCAGATGAATATTCCATTGAGATAGAATCCCATGAGTATGAGTGGAGATCCCTCCATGATTCTGAACCATCCATCCCTTATTTTTCCCCTCGAGCTGACATTATCATAAGTCTAGCAGACCTATTTGAACAACTGACCATTACCAAACAACCCTATATAGACAAACATGTCATCCATCAGACCTCAAGTGGTGCATCCTTGTCATAGTCCAATTTTGTAGGCACCATATCAGTGGTCCCTTTTAGTCAACTTGAGCCAAACAATAGTGAAAGTGTTTGTCTTGTACACCCTGAGCTTATAGCATGGGATCAACACGGACCACCTGATCTCGATGTCTTCAAGAAGGAAAAGGAAATAGCTCATTTCATGGGACTAAGGGAAGGCATTCTTTCAAGAGATCACAAGGCATGATTCTCCATTAACCTAGACAGGGCAACATATTTTGGGGAGGAAGCTCCTCTTTCCAGCCCACAAAAGAAAAAAGAAAAAAAGAGTAAAAAGCTGAAAGAAGGCGTATCTTCTAGAAAAAAACCTCTCTAAGGCACTAGAAGATGGGAAGAGACAACTCCTCTCCTTAATAGAGGAGAAATCAGTAGTACTAGCTGAAGAGACAGAGGAAATCAACTTGGGGGATGACAAGAACCCAAAGAACATCTACTTGGTGAAATCTCTCACCCCTGAGGAGAGAGAACAATTCATCAGTTTCTTCAAAGCAAGAATGATCAACTTTGCATGGTCTTACTCAAATATGCCAGGATTAGATCTAGAGTTGGTGCTACACCATCTCCCATTGCTGCCAAATGCTAAACCTGTCAAATAGAAGCTAAGAAAGATGCACCCTCACGTTGCATTACTAGTCAAGGAAGAATTGACAAAAATCTTGGATGCTAAATTCATTAGACCTATACCCTATGCGGACTAGATATCTAATTTGGTACCAGTTAAAAAGCATGGTGGTTAGATACAAATTTGCACGGACTTTCAGGATCTCAATATAGCATGTCCCAAGGATGACTTTCCTTTACCAAACATCAATATGATAGTGGACCTAACTGCAGGGCATGAAATGCTATCACTTATGGATGACTTCTCAGGTTACAACCAAATAAGGATAGCACTAGAGGACCAAAAAAAAATGGCTTTCACATGTCCTTGGGGAACATATTGTTGGAATGTCATGCCATTTGGTCTAAAGAATGTTGGAGCAACATATCAGAGGGTAATGACAACCATATTTCATGATCTCATCCACAAGACAATGGAAGACTATGTGGATGACATATTAGCCAAATCAATACTTTGAAAGGATCATCTATAGGTTTTGGGACCCATCTTTGATAGAATGTAGGAATTCAAAGTCTGACTAAATCCAAAAAAGTGTGCATTTAATGTCACAGCGGGAAAATTATTGGGGTTCATAGTATCACACAGAGGAATCGAAGTGGATCTAGCAAAGGTCAAGGCAATATTGGACATGCCTCCACCATCAAACCTGAGACAACTAAGAGGGTTACAAGGAAGGCTCCAATTGATCATACACTTCATAGCTCAACTGGCAGACAAGTGCCACCCATTCCAACATTTGTTGCATAAAGACATCAAGTTCATATGGACAGATCAATGTGAACAGGAATTTTAGATATTCAAAGACTACCTTCTTAAGTCTCCTATATTGGTCCCACCAGTACAAGGAAGACCATTGTTTCTATATATCTCAGTGACAGAATCAGTGTTAGGGGTCCTCTTGGCACAACATGATGACGTAGGAAAGGAGAGGGCCATCTACTATCTAAGCAGGACTTTGGTTGGATATGAGCTAAACTACACACCGATTGAGAATTCATGCCTGGTAGTTGTTTTCACTTCCCAGAAACTAAGACACTATATGTTGAGTCACAAAATGAAATTGGTTGCACATATTGATCCTCTCAAGTACCTCCTGAGCAAAGTAGTGCTCATTGGATGACTGGCCAAGTGGGTTATGATCTTAAGCGAGTTTGACATTGAGTATGTAGATAGAAATGCCATCAAAGGACAAGTAATCATAGATCAACTAGCAGAGGCACCGATTCAAGACCACCAGCCTATTATCTCTAGCTTTCCTAATGAATCCATCATGACACTACAACTGGTGATCGAGGTATGGAAACCTTATTTTGATGGATCATGTACAAACCACAGTGCAGGGGCAGGGATAGTTCTTGTCACTCTAGATCATGATACAATTCCAAAGTCTTTCAGACTTAACTTCCAATGTACCAACAACATAGCAGAATATGAAGCATTTGTCATCGACCTAAAGATAGAAATTCAATGGAGAATCAAGAACCTAAAAGTCTTTGGTGATTCACAGTTGGTCATTAGTCAAGTTAACAATGATTATATGACCAAAGATGAGAAGCTCATACCTTACAGAGCACAGATGGATAGATTGCACACAAAATTTCATTACATTCTCTTCGAGCAAGTCCCCAAAGCATAGAACAAGGTAGAAGATGCAATGGCTACCATAGCATCACTGATTGATATGCCAGGTAACGATACCAAATTCCAATTTCTAGTTGAGCAACTCTTGGTACCATCACATCAGGCATCTATCACAGAATCAGCATGTGTCCTTGTTGGTCCTAAATCCCGATGGTACCAAGATGTCTATAGCTATCTCCAAAACAACATCCTACCCCCAAACTTGTCTAGGAACCAGAGAAAATCCCTCATCCGCCAAGCCTCTAGGTATACAATCCTCTCAACTACTCTATACAGATGAAGTCTCGATGGAACATTACTACGATGTCTCACTTCCATGGAATCCCAAAAATCTTTGTACGAGGTACATGAAGGAATATGTGGAACCCACGAAGGTGGCAATAGCTTAGCTAAGAAAATAATCCGTATGGGATACTATTGGCCTACAAT
Source organism: Thuja plicata (assembly GCA_018584345.1). NCBI lineage: Eukaryota > Viridiplantae > Streptophyta > Pinopsida > Cupressales > Cupressaceae > Thuja > Thuja plicata. The sequence goes on from MU224906.1 coordinate 1,246,800, forward strand.
AGAGACAGATGCACACAAGCATGTACAAAGGTGTAGACAATGTCAAATTCATGGAGACCTCATCCATGCACCAGTGCAGGAACTACATCCCATTACATCACCATTACCATTTTCAATGTGGGGATTTGACCTGGTAGGAAAAATCACACCTTCTTCAGCAAATGAACACAAGTACATCATAGAAACAATGGAGTACTTCACCAAGTGGGTGGAATCAATTCCCCTCACTTACATCGCTGGAAAGAAAATAGCGATGTTCATACTTAACCACATCATCTGTCGATATGGGATCCCCCAAAAAATCCTGACAGATCATGATACCCCTTTCCAAAACAAGGATGTTGAAGACCTATGTGAAAAATTCAATATCAAACAAGGGTTCTCCTCATTTTACTACCTTCAAGGAAATGGCCAAGCTAAAGCTACAAACAAAATGATCCTATAAATCCTAAAGAAAATGGTGAACAAATCAGGGTGAGACTAGCATTTACAACTTAGTCCCACACTATGGGCATATAGAACTAGTGTGAGAACACCTACAAGAGAAACTCCTTTCTCCCTAGTCTATGTAACAAAGGTGGTATTACCCCTCAAACTAGAAATCCCATCCCTAAGGATGTCATTGAAGAACCTGGTTTTAGATGAAGACTATAGAGTGGCATGACTCAGTGAACTAGAGTTACTAGATGAAAGAAGGTAACATGCCTTCGACCACTTACAAGGCTATCAGAATTTCCTTAGAAGGAACTATCACAAGAAGTTGAAGCCAAAAACATTTGAGTTAGGAGACCTTGTCCTCATGGAAAACTAGAAGAATCAAGCAGAGCGAGTCAAACCTGGAAAGTTTGAGCCTAACTGGCTAGGACCATTTGTTATTATCAGCTCTACTCAGAGTGGGGCATTCATACTAGCAACACTAGAAGGAGATCAAATCCCCAGCTACATCAATAGCATGCACCTGAAGAGGTTCTATCCTTAAAGGTCTCCATTGTTAAGGCATTTATCTACATATCCAGAAAATACCAAAAAAATCAAAAAAATAGAAAAGTTACCTTGGTGAAAATCTGGCAAACAGGCGCCAAGTGTTCAAATCCAGCTTCACCATCAATGAGCTCCAAAAGCTTGAGCACACTTCAAAATGCAAGATTGACTATCCCAAGCTATATCTAGGAGCAAGATCCCCTCTGAGAACCAAGTAGTTACCCATGGTTAATACTAGTCCACCAGACTAGGGGGCGATTCCAAATGTCTGAAAAAATCCTAAAAATTGGAAAACTCATCAAAAATCCTAAAAAGATCAAAATCAAGCAAAAATCAATCTTCATAAAAAACAATCAAAAAATTGCAAAATCCCAAAGAAATAAAACCAACTCGGTTATCAAGAGAGCAAGGGGCACACATGCCCAATCAATCAAATGTCACAATTATGAGCTTTGCATATCAGCATTGGGCTCATCTGACAGAGCTTTATCAATCTATCAATTCAATCAGCAAGTAATAGGCGACCAAACCAAACTATCAATTGTCACAATCATGAGCTTTGCAAACAAGCATTGGGCACATCTGACATAGCTTGATTAGCTGCCAACATGATCAAAGCCAATCAAGCCTATCCAAAGAGTTTGAGCCAATCAAGAGAATCCAGCTACATCGAGGAACCATACAAAAAAATGTTAACTAGGTCAGTCAAGTCGGTCAGATGTCAGTCTATATTTTAGGGTTATGTTCTTACGCTACTCCAGGATCCACCATGTGAGGAGAGTAGCTATGATAGATCATGACTTATTTTCTTTGATTACTGTCTGTTGAATGTTCACTTCAATTTCAGGGCCATGATGATTTAGGATAAATGCAGTAGGCGCTGTCACTTATCTGGCAGCCACCCAGTTCTATGATCTGAGCTTAAACCTAGGAAAGAATTGGACATTCCTTCTCTTTTATTTTTCTTGTTTCGTTTATAGAATTAAGAGCTCACAACACTATTCAGATGGACTCTGAGTTTGCTTTGGAGTTCTATCTTGGTTTCTATGGTCTTTCCCTTTATGTTGCAAACAAGAGCTCACGATGCTATCCAGATGGACTCTAGGGGCGTAGGAGTTCTATCTTGTTTGCTTGGCTTTCCCTTTTGGAAATCAAGAGCTCACAATGCTATCTAGATGGACTCTAGGTGCATAGGAGTTCTATCTTATTTTCTTTGTTTTAGATTAGTTCAAAGGACAATCGATATCCAGATGGTCAATATCTAGGTGCTTTTGGCTCTTTCTTTTCAAATAGGGAACATAGTTGAATCTAGATGGTAAATATTTGGGTGCACTATGGGTCTCTTTCTATTCAATCTCTCTACTCCTTCCGCTATCAAGAGGTCATGTTGGTATCCAGGTGGTATGTGATCTGGATCATTCGACGCTCTTTTGAAATATTAGAAAATACAAAAAAGATGCAATGATGACAATTATTGGAAATAGGGGCAGTGACTTCGGACATTCATCCTTTCTATCAGATCATATCTATCCAAAAAATGCAAAAAGAAAACTTTTTCTATCATCAAATTCTATTAGATCAATCTTAGAGAACATCTATCCAAACTAACTTCTTTCTAAACTAACACATGCATTACTCAGATATTTTTTGCATAGTAGATTGAACTCATTCATTAAGTGCATTAGAAAAGCCAAAAACATGGTAGTTGCATACATGATAAATCATAAAAACACATGCATCCATAAGAATCTCATATCAACAAGCATTTCATATCTACCATCATGCATAAGCATGTTAGTAACATAGGAAAAGTAAAACATCCATATACGAGTCTGCATAATAGAAACACATTGCATATACATCTCATCATCTAAACCACCAAATCATGTAGAATCATACATATAGAAAAGTAAACATTGCACATCACATCGCAACATAGCTACATCTCATATAAATCAAAATATCTGAGTACAAATGAAAGGTCGCAAGTCTGAATAAAGAAGATAATCAACATGTGTATCAATATATATATCAGTGTATCGAGATACAAAATTGGTACTACTCAGAGTATACAATGAATCACTACAAAAATGATACAAGGAACATGTCAACAAGAGCTACCCCCACCCTTGTCAGGAGGTGCATGAGGGGGAGGCATATCAGAATCTATCCTATGTGAGGACTCAGGAGCTCTGACACCACTACTCTGAGACCGCTGAGCCCTGCTGGATCTCTGCGATGCTGTATAGCTGGGAACCCTCTCTGCCACAGGAACTATGCCCTCATAGTGCCATCTCTAGTAATCTATCTCTCTTTGAGCCTCTCACCCAGATCTGTAATATCTATCAAGAATATCTCTATGGGAAACATCTTGTACGCTATCAATAAAAGAGCAGACCTCAGCCCCAGCCTGTCACTCTCTAGGCTCAGAAGTTCCCACACGGGCCTCCAAAATGGTCGCATGAGCATCAGATAAGGCAAGATGGGCTTGCAGATCCTAAACCTACTGGGTAAGGCTCTCCACCTCTTAGGGATCATCATCCATACAGCCCATCGCCACATCCATGTCAGCCTCCTCCACCCTATCCCCTAGTCCCTCTCCTCCTCTCCATCTCAAAACCAAGAAATCATCCCCACTCTCAGAGCTCTCCCCTGTACTGCTCCTGCTACTGCCACTCTCCCTTGTGGAACCAGTCTTAGTGCTCTGCTCATCCAGAGCCTCCATGTCTATATTAGCGAGCTCCACATCCACATCCTCAATAACAACCTGATCCTCATGTCGGGGAGCCAAAACTGCAGCTATCCTCCTGCGAACTCTGTGCACCACCTGAGGTGCCTCCTCCTCCAAATCCTCCTCATCCTCCAAAATGGCACCTAACCCAACTCTGGCCTACCCCCCACTCTGAAAGCCTCTACTCCTAACTCCACCTCTAGCACCCCTTGGACAAGGATCGTCCCCTCCATCATCACCTCTCCCCCATCCTCCGTCCC
>MU224906.1:1250780-1272129 GCA_018584345.1 Thuja plicata
CCACCATCTCTACCCCTATCCCTCCCTCCCCGACCACCACCTCTCTCTCCATCATGGCCTCCCCTACCATGGTGTAACTGATGAGCCCTCCTCATAACGGTCCTGGGAATAAGACGTGAGACATCTGTCAAAGCAATAGGTCGATGCTGCAACTAGTATGCATCAAACTGTAGTGTAGTGCCTGCAAAGAACAAATTCACTATCATTACCAGAGCAAATAAGCATAAGTATCAAAATAAGATATGAGCAAGAATCAAAGAGCAGAAGGGAAGTACATAAAGCAATCAAAAATAAGACAAACCTAGATCTATAGTGGCAGAACGCCAGGTCCATGCTATAGGAAGCAATCCCAAGAACTCAGTGCAAGTAGCATCCAGTGACACTACAACACCCAAAACACGAGCATCCCTAGACCTCTGAGAAAAATAGTCATACGAATCAGACACATCCTACTACTCCCCAAACTGATGTAACACCCTGTCGGTGTTATGAAAATTGATCATATGTACATGATCACTCATGTGTCCAATCAGGTACCTCCACTGTCGACAAAAGGGGAGATGGATGTCCTCTCCATCCCAAACTGGACAATCTTTGTAAGGCCTCCAGATAAAGTATGAAATCATATCTAGCTATTGTCACCAATATGAAAGATGACCCATATGGGTCTAGACAATCGCACCATCATACATATACACATACGGCCTATCTGTTGGGAGAGCACGGGCACCAACAGGATGGCAGACAACTATATGCTCCCATGCCCAAATCTATAATAAAGTGGCGACACAACCAAGTGACTTACCATCAAGGTAAGCCACATACAACATATGGAAATGCATGTGGTCCAACATGCATGGGCCCCAAGCAAAGACAGCATGGTCTCCGACCATACTCTATAGGGCACTGCCAAACCCAATAGAAAAATCACGCTGACGCCGATCGGGGCAAAGGATCCCACATATCAGACTACCCAGCAGTGTGGATAGTCTATCAAGGCCTAATCTGAATCTCGACCAAGGAATGTCATAATCTCCTGCAAGCCTGAGCTGATCCCGGGGCAGTCCAGAGAGCTCAGTCAAAGCAGTAATACTAGTGCATGTGGAATACTCCACCAGCTCACCCTAGATAGGGAGTTGGAGGATGCGATACACATCCTCCAAGGTCATGGTGCACTCCCCAATGGGTAACTAGAAAGTGCACATCTTAGAGTGCCAACGCTCTACAACAGAGGAGATCAGACCCCTGTTGGTCGTGATCTTAGACATGTAACATATCCAGTACAATCCTAGATCATGAAGTACTGACCTCTCATCCTCGGTCAGCTGGAATCTATATATGAGCCCCACTGGTTTGGACTCATGACAGTGCAAGATACGCCTAGTGAACTGCACATAGAGTAAAAAATAGGAAATTATCAGTTTCAATCATTGAGGAAAGTAACATAAGCTAGAAAAAGTAGATAACTGACAAAGACATCAGGCAAATAGTGTTAAAAAATTGATTGCGGTAATAAACAGAGTCAATTGCGGTACTTTTAAGCGATTGCGACACCTAAATTACAAGTGCGGTAGACAAACTACAATAGCGGCATATTATACATGTAAGTGCGGCACCTTTATCAAATATGGCATATAACCAGAAATTGTGGCATTTAAACTGTAATTGTGGCAAAACTGTAGTCAATTGTGGCAATCATGTAAAATTTTCTAAAAAGTACAAATTTTAAATGCAATAAATGAAGCAATAAATGACATGCAAAGTGAGAAAACTCACCAGGCACCTAGATCCAGTAGGTCTATGGTACATCCAGACCTGATCGGAGATATGCACCATGCTAGGAAGGCCCGCCATCACTTGAAAATAGGAAGAAATAAAAGCAGAAATCAGGACACAAACTCACTAAGAAGATCAGAGCTCCAAATCGCAAAGTGACAAATGAAAAGCTCTCTTCACTATTTATAAGGGTTTTGAAAAACCCTAATTTCACCTAGGAGCTTTGATATTTCTTCCCGGTCCCTGAAAACTTTGACGGTCAATTACAGGGGCATTATAAAGTATTTTTCAAATGCGTCAGCTACCTAGTTCCACAAATTACAGTTTCAACAAATCAACGCTCGTCTCGTGACTTTTTTCTCAAATTTGTTGAGGGACCATAAATACACCTACTAAATGCTGGGGCAAGCTAGGGCAAAATCAAAGAATCTTTGACACACTGTGACACGTCACATCGCATCAAAGAGGGGAAAATGTAGACACCCTAAAATTGACAGGCCTGCGACTTTACATTAAAAACACTAATTTTCATCTATTAATTAATGGTTTTTTAATCATTAATTAATCATCTATTTTCCTCTAAATCCATTCCCCAAATCATCTAATCAAATTCCCAAAATTAATTAAATAATTAATTTTATTTAATTAATTAGCTTTAATTGATTAATTATCATTAATTAATTAATTTGCTTTAATTGATTAATTATCATTAATTAATTAATTAAACTCAATTTCCTATAGTTTAAATCCAAATATTTAAACTTACTAATTAAATTCTTCCAATTAAATTAATTTAATCTCATCAAATAAAGCAATTTTTAATAAAAAAGAATTCATTTATCTCACATGTTGAAAACAATTATTAAATAAATGAATTAAATATTCATTTATCTTCAAAGAGATAACTCTAATCAGATCACATGGGTTACTCCACCCATCTCTCTAGTCCACATGGGTAACTTCACCCACCTCTTCATTTTAAAAAGGTAACTCATAATTATTTCTTCAGTCAACCAAACTCTATCTCCTCTTTACCAAATGAAGAGGTGGAGTTTACTGAGGACCTCTCCAGTGCCTTTTGATCTCAACCGTTCATCTCCCCATCTCTGGGATTGATCTCAACCATTCATATCATCACCAATTCCTATATAATAAACCCTTCATAAGCATTTGAAGGGTCCAGGATTTCAAGCTCTTGTGTGCCATTACTCCATCATTTTGGTTCTAGCATTCAAGCCATCTTGCGATCACACACACACACACACACACACACACACACACACACACACACACACACACACACATTTCAATTATCAAATTCTCGACGTTTCTCAAGTCATAGATGCTGCCCCGCCAATACTGAGCATCAAGAACAACGTTTTAGAAGGAGTAGAGAGAAACAATAGAAGTGTCAAGCATCGTGGGGTTTACATTTATTTGTCTTCCTTTCTCTTGCTTGTACATTTTATTGATCACGTTTCTAGTACTCATTTAGTAGTCATTATATACTTGATTTGCATTAATTTGTGAAACCTTTGCTACTAACCCTCACCTTTGGAAAGCTTTGGGAATCAAAAGAGAGGCGTACAAGAGTAAGGATGCATGAAAGCTTGAAATCATGGATCCTTCAAATGGTTGTGAAAGGTTGATTATATAGAATATGGAAATGATATGAATGGTTGAGATCAATCCCAAAGATTTAGAGGATGAATGGTTGAGACCAAAGGGAACTAGAGAAGCCATCTGTAAACTCCACCTCCTCAACTTGGAGAGAGGAGATAAAGTTTGGTTAACTAAACAGCTGATTATGAGTTACCTTTTGAACTAAAGAGATAATTTGGAGTTACATTTTTGAACTGAAGAGGTAGGTGGAGCAATTCATGCAATAAAATATTTGATCAAGAGTTCTCTTTTTTGAACTAACGAAAAGATTTAATTGAATATTTTAATTCATGTTTGTAATTAAAGTATTCAACATGTGAGATAATTGAATTCTTTTTGGATTTAGAATTAAATTATTCAATGAAATTAAATTAATTTAATTAGAATAATTTAATTAATAAGTTTAAATATTTAAATTTAAACTTTAGAAAATTGAATTTAATTAATTAATGAAGATTAATCAATTATGGTTAATTAATTAAATAAAATTAATTATTTAATTAATTTTGGGGATGTGCTTAGATGATTTGGGGAATGAAATTAAAAAAAATAGATGATTAATTAATGGTTAAAACCCATTAATTAATAGATGAAAATTAGTATTTTTAATGTAAAGTCGCAAGTCTGTCCATTTTAGGTGTCTACACTAACCATTTCTACAAATATGTATACCTATTATCATTCGGTCTTCATCATCTCGATCAGTTGATTAACAATCTCCCTCTTTGGCATCGATGGAAACACTATAGTACTACTATAGCAATTGATGATCGAAACTCTCAATACTGTCAACCTCTATCATTACTCCTTCTGAGTTGATAGTTCTATTTCTGATTCAATCATTTCTTTCTGATCATCAAAATTTTCTCCCTCTTGGATAAATCTTCTGATACTGCAACATACATTCTGATTCTCCTTCATGAGTAAATAGTAGCAATTCATTCTCTTCCTCTTTCATCAATATCTCTCTTATGGATAAATGTCATCAATTCATTCTCTCCCTCTTTGACAACAATGCCAAAAAGTCATACTCCTATAAACTTGTTCCAGTAGTGGATTATACCTAACATGTACAAATATTCGTTGCATATAGAAATCTCCACATGGCTTCACGAATCACCTAAAGTGTGTCATATTAACATCAATTCAAAAATATTTTTTTAATAAAGTATAGAATTGATGCAACATGCCTCATGCTCTTAGTGTATATTGGATAGGGGAAGAACCCCTAATTTACCTTCTGAGATACTCATAAGCATCTTTCGGTAGTGGCTTTGTAAAGATATCAGCCAGTTGTTCCTTTTAATTCACATACTCCAATATCACATTTTTATCTTGAACTTGTTCTCTCAAGTAGTGATACTTGATAGAAATGTGCTTGGTCTTTGAATCCATAAATGGGTTCTTTGATATGTTGATAGCACTTGTGTTGCCACAAAAAATAGTTATAGGATCTAAGATAATCTCTTGCATACAAGAAGTTGTTTGATCCAAACAATGTTTGCACAATTCATGGTAGCAGCAACATATTCTGCCTCGGTAGTAGACTGTGAAATGCAACTCTGCTTTTTTCTTATCCATGTGACCAATATTTCACCTAGAAAGAATGCTCCTCCACTACTAATTTTCTTGTCATCAATATTTCTATCCCAATCTACATCAGTTTAGACTTTCAGATCAAAAGTACCTCCTTTCTTGTACAATAAACCAAAATATTCAGATCCTTTCAAATATCTAAAGATTCTCTTAACTACAGACATATGTGTTTCCATAGGATTAGAAGAAAATATTGCAACAAACCCAACTACGTGTGCTATATCAGGTTTATTGTGAACTACATACTGCAATTTACCAATCATGGATCGGTAAAGAGTATTATCTACCTCTTGTGGGTCATCTTCTTTTGACAATTTACATCATGTGATCATCAATGTTTCAACAGGCTCAGAATCTTCCATACCAAAATTTTTGAGGATCTCTTTGATATACTTAGCTTGTGTAATATAGATCCCTTCTGCAACTTGTTGTATTTTTAGACCTAGAAAGAACTTAATCTCTCCAATCATTGATATTTCAAACTCTTTTCTCCTTTCATCATCAAATGCCTTACGTAAGGTGTTATTGCCTCCAAAAATAATATCATGATTAAAAATTTCACCAATCAAAACCTTGTTGTCACTATCACACTTCAAAAAACATTAATATTTTCACTTGTTCTTTGAAATCTTATTTTGATTAGATAAGTGTGAAATCTCTCATACCATGCTCGGGTGCTTGCTTCAAACCATAAATATCTGTGTAATTTACATGCCTTATTCTTGTTTGTGCTCTCAATGAATCCATCAGGCTGCTCAATGTAAACTTCTTCTTCAAGTATCCTATTTAGAAATGTAGACTTGACATCCATTTGATAAACTTTGAATCCTTTGTAATCTTCATAAGATAGAAGTAATCTAATTCCTTCTAATCTAGCAACAGGTGCAAAATTATATCCATAATCAATACTTTCTCAATGAGCATAACCTTTGCAAACCAATCTTTCTTTGTTTCTGATAACATCTCCATTCTCATTCAGCTTATTTCTAAACATCCATTTACTACCAATAACATTTTTATCCTTTGGTCTAGGTCCTAAATTCCATGCACTATTCTTTTCAATCTGATCAAAATCTTCCTTCATTGCTTTTATCTAATATTCATTATCTAGTGCATGTTTAACTTTATTTGGCTCAAATGTAGATATCAAACATGTATTGTCTCTTACCTTGATTCTTCTCATCACTTCAACATCTTTATTTCCAATAATCTTTCTTGGAGAGTGGTGCCTTCTTACATATTTTTCTAAAACAGGCTCAATAGTTCTTGATGCTTCATCCTCATCACTCGGTTGTTGAGATCTCTATTCAGCTTCCTCCTCGGTAGGTTCTCTTAGTAAGGTGTCAACAACATCATGTTGTACATATACAAACTTCTCATAATCTTTAGGTTCCTTTTTACTTTCTTCATCATTCTTTTCTACAAACTCATCGATTCTCACACTTGCACTTTCCATCATTTTGTTAGTAACTTTATTCAAACACTTATAGGCTTTACTCCTTGTAGAATATCCTAAGAATATCCCTTCATCCCCTTTAGAATAAAACTTTCCATCTCTATAATCTTTCAAGATGTAGCATCTACTTCCAAAAACTTTAAAATAACTCACATTAGATTTGTGTTCATACCAGATTTCATAATGTGTTCTATTGGTACCTTTCTTCATTTGTACTCAATTCAATGTGTAAACAATGGTACTAACTACTTCTCTCCAAAAGTTTTGTGAAATATCTTTCTCAATTATTAGTTTCCTTTCACAATCAATAATAGATATGTTTCTTCTCTCAGCAATATCATTCTGTTGTGGTGTCCTTGGTGCTGACATCTGCCTCTTAATTCCATTTTCATTATAAAACAATGTAAACTCATCAGATGTAAACTCACCTCCTCTGTCAGATCTCAAACATTTCAGTTGTCTTCATGTTTCTTTATCAACTCTAGCATTGTACTAATTAAACATTTGAAATGCATCATATTTTTCTTTTAAAAATATGATAGACATCATTCTAGAATAATCATCCACAAATAAAATAAAATATTGGTCTCCATAGTAACTTTGAGTTCTCATGGGTCCACATAAATTAGTATGCACTAAATCCAAAAATCCTTGTATAACATAAGTCTTGCTTGAAAAACTAGATTTAGTCATCTTACCCATTTGACATTCTCTGCATATAACATTTTTAGGTTTCTCTAATCTCAGTAGCCCTCTAACTCTTTTCTATCTACTTACTTTGATTAAGTTGTCAAAATTAACATGACAAAGCCTTTTGTGCCATAACCAAACATCTTCAACTTTAGCAAATGGGCAAATCTTCATAGAAGTGTCAAGATAAAATAAATTACCTTTAGATTATTCTCTATTAGCAATCAGACTATCCTTATAAAAAAATTTCACCTTTCCATGTTTAAATTCCAGTTGGTGACCTATGTTATTTAGCTATGCAACACTCAAAATATTATACTTTAAGCCTTCAATCCAATAAACATCATCAAATCTTGTGCTATTCAGTAGAATTATAGAACATTTTCCTTTCAAAGGGTATGGAGAATCATTACCAAATCTAACAAATCCTCCATCATGATTCTCAAATAAAATAAACTTAAGTGTGTCACTAGTCATGTGATGTGAAAAACCACTCTCCATAATCCATGTTTCATTCTTAATTACTTGTGATATTAGGGCTCTTGGTTCTTCTTTGTTTTCTCCATCAAAATCATCTTTAATAGAAACATACAAAACTTCTTCACCATCATTTTCATCTAAATCATCATCACTTAGTCCTTCAATAGCAACAGTACAAGATTTATCACCTTTGTTTTTACAGTCTGTGAATCTCCTAAATCTGTTCTCTCTTTTATCCTTATCTCTGTTATCTTTCTTCTCCTCATTATCTTTCTTAGGGAATTTAGATGCAATATGACCATTCTTGTTACAATTAAAACATTTCAAGGGTAACTTAACTCGGTATCTACCTTTGACTCTTTGTAGTCTTCTAGCCAATAAAGCTTCAAACTCTCTCTTGTTGTCTTCATCTTCAACATATAACTCTTCCGAACCACTCTGACAGTTGTAAAATTTGTCACTAGCACTGCTCACATATTCATCACTAGCTCTAGAGTCTTTATAACTTCCAATCTTCAAATATGATTTAAATGTAGATTCAATCTTAGATCTAGCAGGTAGACTATTACCAAAATCATTAATCTCAAATGCAACCAGCTTACCAATAGTAGCATCAAATGAAATATTCATCTAAGGAATGTATCTCAACTCATCTATAGTAGATACTCAAATAGCATAAATCAGTAGTAGGGTTATCAACATTTTTCTTGTTACATATTCTTTTGTTATGGTTCCACTATCTCCTTTGATAGAATTAACAATCTCCTTAAGTATAGTATTGTATTGTCTTATGTTTTCTCCTTCTTTCATTCTCATTGAATCAAATTTACCTCTCAAAATTTCTTCTTTTTCCTTCTAAACATGATGATCTCCACCATAGGTCAAAATAAGCTTATCCCACATTTGTTTCATAGTAGTACATCCATCAAGCTCATCATATTCTTGGTTAGTAAGTGTAGTAGAAATCTCAATCATGACTTGTGTGTGTTCTTACTTTTGTCTTTTCTCATCAAGTGTCAAAGGTGTATTTCTGACCCTAGATGTGACCCTGTTAGGGGATTGACTTCAGATATATTAATATCTTTACCCTGTTAGGATTGGCCTTGTTAGATTTCTTTAAACACTCTTTTGGAATGTCACCTACTTCTAAGATTTACAAATAGGATTGTTAAATCCACTCGGTTAAGATATTTTTCTCTATTACAAATGCTAATAAGCAATAGTATAGATTTGATCTATAAATATAGAAACTACATTTTCTTGGGTCAGATCCTTTGTTCTTACATGAGTATTGGCATCACATACTCCATTTGTCTCTGCTCTAGACTATACATTCTACTCTTTCTGATTCTCTGCTCTGCTTGGTAACTTTGTTCTTCAGCTTCTTCTGCTTCTCAATTCAACTCACTATCATCTCTTATCTCATTAGTTCTCATCCTTTTTATAGAAAAAAAATTTCCTCTTAATCTCCTTGATTAGGTTCTCCATCTTTTTCACTTAGTCATTTGATCATGTTCTTCATAAATCTTAGCTTGATAAACCGTTTAAATTTTACCTCGTAACTTGAACTTTTTCTTGGAACTCTAACAATTAGGTATAACCACTTAATCTTTGCCTTAGATCTTCTCATTGAATTTTATCACTTGTATATATTTTAACAAGCTTCCTTTATCCTTATCAACATCCAGATCATCATATCTTTGTATTAAATTTGATTTTATCATCATTCTCAATCAATATCCTATACTCGGTAACTTTCCTTTCAACTCGGTAACTATCTTCATTCACTTCTCGGTGCCTAACTCATTCTTAGTGCTCGGTAATTGAAACTGACTAACACAACTCTATACTTATTGACTCTGTCTAGCTCGATAAAGTAACTCTTTTCAATCATAACTTACCTCTTTTCAATCTCTAACTTAATCAATCAAATAGACTGACTTGATAACATCAAATATATAGTAGAAAAAAACTATATAAATTTTACTTCATTATCGTCTGATCTGTATTTGTCACCCATTTAAATTCTCCTTCTTATGATATGGTAACTCAGTATAAATCAGTAATCAAGTGCTTGACATCAATGCCAAAATAACAACTAATCTAACCATTTCTACAAACATGTATACCTATTATCACTCGATCTTCATCATCTCCATCAGTTTATTAACACACTTCATCTTTTAAAATCATCAAGGAGCCTTTTTGTGTTAGTATCATGAATTTACTTTCTGGTTTATCCAGTACCAAAAAGACCTATGACATGATAGAAAAGTGGATGAGTTTAAGATTAAAATCAGTAGGCCTTGTCATTTAATTTTGAAAAACCTCTCCGTTTCTATTCTTCCAAAGCAACCAAAGAACCTCACAAGTCAGGACCTACCAAAATCTATTCAAATTAGAATTAAAAAATTCCACATATCCATCAATAATTTCACTCCAGGAAAGACTCGGCTTACAATTCCACACAACAGGAGCACCAAGAAAAATAGACCAAACTTTGTGAGCATAGACACAATCAAAAAACATCTTCTCAATTTTTTTTTCTTTATTACAAAGGTCACAAACATTAGGTTCAACACCCATAAAGGACAAAAAATAACCCACAGCAAGATTTTTAATAAGAAACAACCAACACAAACAACATTAAAAAAGTACATCATGAATTAATTATGTGATGGCATAAAAATTAAAAATATCATGAATTAATTATGTAATGGCATAAAAATTAAAATTAAAAATCATGAATTAATTATGTAACCATATAATTCAAATATAATTCTATCAATAAATCAATATCAAATAGATAAGATAATTGCATAACTCATACATTTCAATGTCATTGATCTTCTTCTTCATCCAGCTTTGTGTTTGTATCATCCAATCCATATTTGACATTGTAAGGATTGGTCATATCGACGTCATCGTCATTGCTATTATTTTTTATAATTTCATCATTCAAATAGATATCATCTTAATGAACATTAACTCCTACATCATCATGATCTAGTTCATCTTCTTTGACATCTTCGTCAAGCACATCATCAACTAGCTATTGATCTTGATCATCATCTACATCATCTAGATAGTTCTTCAGTATCTTCATCTTTCACCAATAGGTATTAGGGGTTAATTTGACTTTGTTTTAGTATTACAGTGACAAACCTTTATATTCCTTGATATTTTTAAAGATCATCTAAATATTCAGTGCTAATGAAAATGCACAAATTGATGTGTAATAGATCTAAGGCGAGGCTTAGAGGGCCTTGTATTTTGAAATAATTAACCAAATAAATGATAATAAAAATATATGAAAGAGACAAAGAATAAGGAAACTTGTATTATTAGGAAGGACGAGATGTCTTTATATAGCATGACCTCATTTTTGAGTCTCGGAACCCTCCCATATCGTCAATGCATACATCTAGGCTAACCATGTCAATTTTCACTCTGTTGATGCCTTCAAAATTTTTATTGTATCCATCACCTACCATAGGTCATCACCATGCTTTTGTACTTGATATTCCTTCACAAAGGTTGAAGATACAAAAAAAATCTTATACAATTTTTCACAACAGTGCCCTAGATAAAATGTTTATTTCCACCTATCTAAATGTGAATGTTGTGAAGCATATTTATCCTAATTATCTAGGAAAACCATCCTCATTGTTTGTTTGTATCCCTATATATTACCACATAATCGATACTTCATAATCCTTTTGAATAATTTTTATTAATGTTTAAATATACTTCTATTCATATGTTTTTTGTTGTTTCACAAAAGCAAAAAAATGAAGGATGTGAAATAGTGAACCCATCACTGTTTCACATGAGAAAAATATAATGGTTGTGAAATAGTGAAAATGTTGTTATTTCATGAATGAAAAAAGTAAAAGTTGCAAAATATAAAATTGAACTCTATTTAATGAAGGGAATTAGCTTACACTTGTGAACTGGTGAAAAGGTCTCCATTTTAGAGGAATCAATAAAGTGGGTTTGCAAAATGACATCAACAATATTTAAAAGGAAAAGATTGCCACCTTGCTAAGTGGACAATACACACATGTAGAGGCCCAAAAGGAATTAAATCCTACAAAATTTAATTAAAGGATTTGGAATTAAATTGTAATCATATCGAAAGTGAAAATTGGGTGTCAAAGAATTGCAAAAATAGGAGTCAAGATGGTGTAGAAAAATTAGCAAAAGGTCAGAGGGAGCTAGGCGTTTCAAAACATTTATAAAATGAGTAAATGCATCTTCTTCTCCACTATTGAATTTAGTTTAAAATAAAAGATACCTATTAAGAAGGGGATGTAGGAAAAAATTAATAGCCCAAGGTCCCTTTACAAAAAGCCCTTCTAGATGCACTACCAGGGTCTGTAGATACCAGAACTTAAATAATATGTCAAGACGCCTGGGGAGAATGTAGAGATCCTAACATTCCTCACATTGGTAAATCCTTTTTCTAGTATTTTTATAATAATAAAGATTAGAAAGTGCCTTATTCCAACCCATAGAAACTTGATTTAGCGAAGGTTATAGTGCCAAATGTGTTTATAGATGTAGAACTTATTGATGTTTTGGCTCACAATTATAAAAGAAAAATTAGAATAGTGAGGGTAATTGATGGTAGCCCTATTTTGGTAGTCACAAGATCATGCATTGAAGAATATTTTGTCCTAAATAGGTAGGAACTAACCATGATTAACAGGGAAGGATACCTGGTGGATTATGAAAGTATGGTAAAGAGTTTCAAATGACAAGAGGTGACATATTTCAGGAAAAGAGGCAAAGATAACATACCAATGGTTGTAAATGATAAGGCTCCATTTCCTACACTCAAATTTATGGATTTATTTCCAGAAAATGTATCATGGTTGGTGTCAATTTTATGATGATAATCATAGAAGTAGAATGACAGTGGACTTAATGTATATGTCCATGAGTATCCAAACCCCTAACATCAACCTAGAATTTTATATTGCTAGTGAGCTTGAAAGAATTATGCACAATCAGTTGGTTTACTGGAATACTAGTAGAACTTTTAAGAATTATTCTCTACTATTTCATTTAATACTCTTCCAAAATATATTTTTTTAGACACACGATGAAGTTAACTATTGTGGATGGTTAGGAAAGAAGACTCCTAGTTCATTTATGTTGTATTATAATATGGGACAAGAATGGAAGAGACTATGATTACAAGGCATTTCATGATGCATTTATTGTGTGGATGTTTAGAGAACTTGGAGATTATATTGAAAGGCTTCCTTCTAAGATAAGGGTAGATCTCAAGCCATTAAAATACAATCTAGAAAAGGGCCACACTCATAATTTTTCTGATTGGATCTTTAAGAATGATCACACTCTCATTAGGGTATATGGATGCAAACAAGCCCCCCACAAATTACCATTTTTTGTAGCAAGGAGGGTTTCCTTCTTAGAATTTATTTGGAAGATGATGTGGTTTGAAAAGTAAGTTAATCGAATAAGGAAGAAGGGGACCTTCCTACCCCATGTAGTCAAGTATGTTGTTTTATCTATTGGTTTTGGTTCCCTTAAACAAGTTCAGGATTGTTTGAAGAAAGCATATTTTCTAAAGGATGGAAGTGAGAGGGTTTATGACCCTAAAGGTCATATTAATTATTTTATAAAGGAATTTAAACATCAAATTGACATAATGGAAGATATTTCCCTAAATTGCATGACTCCTCAAGATGTTATGCAGAGATAGAAAAATAGAATCTATTGAAAAATTTGGAAGAGGATAGATGAAAGAAGGGTCGATCATGATTTCACCATGATCAGACCCATGAGATAATGAGGATGGAGTTGTGCCTAAAATATTTTGAGAATTTATATGGAAAAGCTAAGAGCAGTGTATCACAAGAGGTTAATGGTGCAGGAGCACCTAATTCTAGAAGGTATTTTTGGTTTGTAAGGTGTTTTGTTCTACCATTCTTGTAATGACTAAGGTCAGTCGGTGAACAAACACCATAGTTGCTTACACCATAGTTGCTTAGGTAGTTGTTTCCTAGTAAAGATGTGTGTTGAGGTATCTTATAAACCTTTGGAAATGCAAAAAGGCTCTAGAAAATGGAGATTGATGCTTTGTAGTTAAGTTATACTATTCGTTGGCAATGTCTGTCAGTTTTTGTCCATCGGTTTCTGTTCGTCAGTAATGCTTGATGGTTTTTGTTCATCAGTGATGCTTGTTGGCAATGTTCATCGGTGATTCTTGTTGGTGATGACCATTGGTGACTATGTTTGTTGTCAATTTTGTGATCTAATGCTCGGGGTTGGAAAATGATGAATTTTCAGTTGTTCAAAAAAGTTAAAACTGGTGCTTGGTAATGTCAGTTAATGACCCAGGAAACACGAGATGTGACGTTTGTGACTAGCTGGGTCATTTGTAACGACTCTCTACATGTTTTTTTTTCTTGAAATGATTAGGGACACCTATTCCTATTCTAGAAGGGTCATTTATTACTCAGTTTGGCTACCTATGTAGGGTGGTTGAAATTGTCGACAAGTATCAGATATTTTGGAGATATTTTTGATGGTTGGATATATAGCTAAAAGATTTTGTAGAAAAAAAGAAGAAGAAGAGACGCCATAGATAGAAGGAGAAGATATCATCTTGTAATAGATTAGTTATTGTGAATAAAAAGAACATACTTAATGGATTATGTGTGCAGTGTATATTATTGTGTTCTTCAGGTTGAACCTGTCGGTTTATCTTGGAAGAGGAACCCATCCCAATAGGTTCCATAGCATGAAATAGTAGCTTTATGGTGTAAGCCTAGTCTAGGGCACTTGAGGTAAAGATATTAGTGACTTCCTCAAACTAGGGTGAAATAATACCCTATAAGGTCTGTGTAAGAGACCTTAGAGCATAGTCAAGCTGACTGTCGGTAGCAACTGGACCTGGGCACTTACATCAGATTAGTATCAATTTAGAAGGTATTTTGGTTTGTAAGGTGTTTTGTTCTACCATTCTTGTAATGACTAAGGTCAGTCAGTGAACAAACACCATAGTTGCTTACACCATAGTTGCTTAGGTAGTTGTTTCCTAGTAAAGATGTGTGTTGAGGTATCTTATAAACCTTTGGAAATGCAACAAGGCTCTAGCAAATGGAGATTGATGCTTTATAGTTAAGCTATACTATTCGTCGGTGATGTCCGTCAGTTTTTGTTCGTCAATTTCTGTTCGTCGGCAATGCTTGATGGTTTATGTTCATCGGCGATGCTTGTTGGCAATGTTTGTCAGTGATTCTTGTTGGTGATGACCGTCAATGAATATGTTTTTTGTCAGGTTTGTGATCTAACACTCGGGGTTGGAAATCGATGATGTTTCTATTATTTAGAAAAGTCAACACTGGTGCTCGGTAATGTCGGTTAACGACCCAGGAAATGCGGGATGTGACGTGTGTGACCAGCTGGGTCATTTTCAATGACTCTCTATGTGTTGTTTTTTCTTGAAATGATTAGGGACACCTATTACTATTTTGGAAGGGTCATTTATTGTTCAGTTTGGCCGCTTGTGCAGGGTGGTTGAAATTGTCCACGAGTATCAGATATTTTCGATGGTTGGATATATAGCTAAAATCTTTTGTAGAAAAAAAGAAGAAGAAGAGAGGCCATAGATAGAAGGATAATATATCATCTTGTAATAGATTAATTCTTTTGAATAAAAAGAACATACTTAATGGATTATGTGTGCAATGTGTATTATTGTGTTCTTCAAGTTGAACCCGTCGATTTAGCTTGGAAGAGGAACCCATCCCAATAGGTTCCATAGCATGAAATAGTAGCTTTACAATGTAATCCTAGTCTACAGAACTTGAGGTAAAGAGCTTAGTGACTTCCTCAAGCTAGGGTGAAATAATACCCTATAAGGTCTATGCAAGAGACCTTAGAGCACAATCAAGCTGACTGTCGGTAACAACTGGACCTGGGAACTTACATCAGATTGGTATCAAAGGAAGGAAGTAGATCCTTGTAGTTGGAAAAAAATAGTAAAGATGATTTTGACAATAGAAGAGAGGGTAATCTATGAGGCATACAAAGCCTTTAAATATTTAGAAAGAAAGCAAAGAGAAGAAGTAGCAACAAAGAAGAAAGAGGAAGCAAGAAACCAAATACTAGAAGAGATGAGAAACATAAGCAAAAGAATAGAGGAAAATGAAAC
The DNA here is from genome assembly GCA_018584345.1 of Thuja plicata. Classification (NCBI taxonomy): domain Eukaryota; kingdom Viridiplantae; phylum Streptophyta; class Pinopsida; order Cupressales; family Cupressaceae; genus Thuja; species Thuja plicata. The sequence goes on from MU224906.1 coordinate 1,266,632, forward strand.
CAAGCTAATGGTAACTCAAAGAAAGTTACATGAACTCCTAGAAAAGGAGAAGAGAGATGAGTTCTTGTGCAAGCAACAACAAGATGACCAAGCACCTATTGAGGAGAAGATTCCAGATGTTGCAAAAATTCTTAGTGTTGAATCGGATATGATATGTAGGGATGCTTTGGATAAAAAGTATCTTGAAAAGATATGTGATGATGAGGATTAGATAGAGGTCCTAGTCAAAGACAAAGTGCAGAGTTATCCATTGGCAGGACAAGAGGAGCAATTAGATCTAACAAGAAATACTAAGAAGCAAAAGGTAGTGGAGGAATCTCATGTTGCAAGGGGTCATGAAGATGGTGATAAGAAGTTTACAGAGGATGTTGCTAAAATTAGCAGAGCTATGAGTCATGAGAATGACATGGAGACTCAAGTTGGGACAGTCATATGTCCTATAGAGGATGCACACAAACAAGGAATCTCCCATAAAAAAGTGGTAGACCTAATGAAGGTTCTTGCAAAGGAAGGAGTGTTGATTATTGATGGCCTTCTAATTCATCAAGGTCACCAAGTAGTACCTCCAAATTGGAAGACTAGAAATAGGTCACCAAATCCATGGGACTTGGATTATTTTCCACCTTGGGAGTATGGTGCAGGAACACCTAAGTTTAGAAGGTATTTTTGGTTTGTAAGTATTTTGTTCTACCATTCTTGTAATGACTAAGGTCAGCCGGTGAACAAACCCCATATTTTCTTACACCATAGTTGCTTAGGTAGTTGTTTCCTAGTAAAGATGTGTGTTGAGGTATCTTATAAACCTCTGGAAATGAAACAAGGCTCTAGAAAATGGAGATTGATGCTTTGCAGTTAAGTTATACTGTTTGTCGGTGATGCCCGTCAGTTTCTATCTGTCAATTTCTGTTCATCAGCAATGCTTGATGGTTTCTATTCGTCAACGATGCTTGTTGGCAATGTTCATCGGTGATGCTTGTTGGTGATGACTTTCGGTGACTATTTTTTTGTTAGGTTTGTGATCTAATGCTTAGGTTTGGAAACTGACGATGTTTCTATTGTTCAAAAAAGTCAACACTGGCGCTCAGTAATGTCAGTTAACGACCCAGGCAATATGGGATGTGACATTTGTGACCAGCTGGGTCATTTGCAACGACTCTCTATGTGTCATTTTTTCTTGAAATGATTAGGGAAACCTATTCCTATTCTAGAAGGGTCATTTATTTCTCATTTTGGCCACCTATTTAGGGTGGTTGAAATTGTCCATGAATATCAGATATTTTGGAGATATTTTTGATGGTTGGATATATAGCTAAAAGCTTTTGTAGAAAAGAAGAAGAAGAAGAGATTCCATAGATAGAAGGAGAATATATCATCTTGTAATAGATTAGTTCTTGTGAATAAAAAGAACATACTTAATGGATTCTGTGTGTAGTGTGTATTATTGTGTTCTTCAGGTTGAACCTGTTGGTTTAGCTTGGAAGAGGAACCCATTCCAATAGGTTCCATAGCATGAAATAGTAGCTTTACAATGTAAGCCTGGTCTAGGGAACTTGAGGTAAAGATATTAGTGACTTCCTCAAGCTAGGGTGAAATAATACCCTATAAGGTTTGTGCAAGAGACCTTAGAACATAGTCAAGCTGACTGTTGGTAACAACTGGACCTAGGAACTTACATCAGCTAAGAATGATCCTCCTAAAAGACATAGAAAAGTGATTATCCATGATTCAAATTTAGAGAATGCATCAAATTATCCCCTTCTAAAGAGGAAGAAACAAGATGAGATAGTACCCATTGTACCTTATGATGATTCAGAAGGAGAGGGGGTATTAAAGAAGCTTATAGTTCACTCAAAGTTCTTGGTAGAGATTAAAAGGTTGATAGACCTAGCTCTCATTTAGTATTTCAAGAGCGAGTACATGGTTTTAAGGCTCAACTTCCTAAAGAAGAAGAACCTTTTGATTCTATGGATGAAAGGGAAGCCATATTATCCTTATTTGTTAAAGATGAAGAAATTATCAAAATATGAGAATTCAAGGACTTCTGGATTCAAATAAAAATGAAATATTTTGAGGAGAAGAAGTAATTAAATTTTGTGGGGCTTGAAGAATATAGACATAAGGAGTTCATTGAGCAGACACTCAATTATTTAAGACTTGGAGAGATAAATTGTACTTTAGAAGAAGCTAGAGATATGGTGCAAAAAAGTAACACGCTAATTGTTCTGGGGTTAACTCTCAAACGTCTTTTATTTCTTGACCAAGTCAGAATACAAGAGGACCCTACTTTTTTTTTCTAAATTTGATAATGTTGAAAAGATAGTTGGGTCAAGGTACAACCCCAAAACTAATTTTTTAGCCACATGGATGATATTTAAGGGCCCTCATAAGCCCAAATTGCTTGATATTGTCAAAGGCGCTGATGGTATGGAAGTGGTGAAAATAATGGAGAATACTTCTCCTTTCGTATCAACTACAAAATTAATGCATAGAGAAATGTTTAATAAAGACCAACTCAAACATATTCAAGAGAAAATAGAACATTCACAAATAAGGGAGATAGAGATGAACAGAGTCATACATAAATTGTACCTTGATAATGATGCTTTGAAGAAAAAATTGCAAGGGTTAAAGAGTAGTAACCAGAGAAAGGCTCTGGTACTACACAAGGATGCCTCTTCTATACCAATGTGAGGCCTCACCCTGACCCATCACAACTTTACTTCTCGATCACACTTTGATACTTTATGTTTTGATACATTGATACACTTTTTGATTACCTGACAGAGACTCAAGATATTATGTTATGATGATTATTATATTGTGTGAATTACATTTTGATATGGATTAGACCTAGAACATGTGGTTGATTTTGATTATATATGTTTAGATAAGTGAATTGATGAGAAGATCGAACCATGATTAGACTTGATTATTTCATGGATGTTATGTCATGATGATTATGAAATTATAATGTTTTAAACATTTTTGTATGAAAATTGCAATTAGGAATTTAACTCTGCATATTGATTAATGTTGCTAATTATAAATTGAAAAGGTATATTGCATGTGATTTTGATCTTGGACTATTGATGCTCGAGTTTAGTGTGCAAGAAAGAGAACCATGAAATTATTCAAAGAATCAGGGCTAAACACATGTGAATTGAGTAATCCAAGGTTTAATCCAATAAGGGGTTGAAACCTCATTGTAATGTGATCTTTGTTGTAAACATAATCTGAATGTGTGTTAATAGTTTAAAAGTCATGTTGTTGTTTGGACATGTCATTGTGAATGTGATGTGTATTTTGTTTTAGTGTCACTTGACACTTGTGTTGTCCATGTGGATGGTGACATGTAAAATTAGGGCTTGGACAAGAATCACCAAATCTTATAAGATGTTATATTAATCCCACTTGCATATACATGTCTTATAGGGATCACATCAAGTTGGAACTCGGATTTGAACTTTAGGGGTACTTTGGTGGGGTCAAAAGTGACCCTAGAGTGTATTTTTGGCCAAAATTAGTTAACCCTAAGGGGGTACCTTGGGTTAGGGCTAGTTTTTACCTATGACGTAAACCTAGATCACCATTATGGCTCTTCAAAATGCCTATCTTTCAAAAGTGGCAAAAATGAAGATGGCCACATGCATTTAACTTGTCCCACACTCCTTACTAGACTCACAATTAAGAGGGGAGACAAGAGGTAAGACAAAAGGACTAGAGGGCATGTCTCATTAATTTCTAGGTCTTGAGTAGACTTCTATGGGTCTTTTTAGAGGATTTGGAGAAACTTAGTGGGTGTTCACCCACTCTCCAATTTTGGAGACAACTAGGGTTGGAGGAAGAAAAGGAAAAAGGGTAAGGGCTTCTTCTCAACCACATTCTTGCCATTTTTCTTGGATCAAGGTTGGTGGATTCTTGCCATGGAGGAATGCTCTTGCATTTAAGCTTTGCATGTTATTGTTTAAATGAATATGTAAATCTTGTATGGTGTTCATATATGTAAACTTGTAAAGTGTTGTATGTAGATGTTGATGTTATGTGTTGGGTTGGGGATGCATTTGAATTTTGTTTCAACTCTTTCTCTTTTTAATTTGGGATTATTATTCATAGGAGTTTAAGGCATTAATAACCCTTTGGGAAGGGAAGAAGTGACCTTGGGTGAAGGGGTTAGTTGGGCTCTCCATTGTAGTGAGAGTCTCTTCTCTTGGAGAAGAGGGATAATTTCATGGAGTATGGGCTCCATGAAGCCATGTGGTAAATATTGTTTTTTTATAGAAATGACCAAATATGTATATGGAAGGAATGTCAATTTAGCCTTGGAAAGGCATGGAAGAAAACTCTTGATGAGAAATTTGAAAATGTAATGGCATTCTCCTCCTTGGAAAAGCCCACCTTCACCCTACTTCAATGGGTTTGGAAAACTCATTTGTGAAGCCTTGGTTGGGAGTAAATTTTTGTGTTGTGCATATATGTTAGTTGTGAAAATTGGATTGTGTTACCTTTTTTAGCCTTGGTTCTCCAAGCTTAGAAGTGGTCTCTTTGAGGCCTTGTTTGGGAGGTGAGCTTCCCATGGTTACCTTCATATTTTTGCAGGTTTTTGAAATCAAGTTGGATGTGGAAAAGTTTGGGAGGAGTCTTCATTTTAGTATTGTTGTGAAAGAGCAACTTTATGGTTGCATGATTACTCCTTGTGTTGAGGATCATTTTTATTAAGTGTTGTAAAGTCTATTTTATAAGCTTGTTAAGCAAATTGTGAAAAAAACTCTCTTTCCTTTTGTAATGATATTCTTAGCATGTAAATCTTGTGGATTGTTAAATCTTAAAATCTCTAATGTATGTGACTTTAAATTTTCAATTCAAGAACACTACATGTTCCTTTGGAATTCTAAAATTTTATCTCAATTATATCAATACCTCATCTTCAAAATAATTGTATTTCCAATCCTTAAAAAAAAAAAAATTTAGCTTACTAACTATAGTAATTCAAAGAAATTAATATATTACTAAAAACAATCACCTAATATTAATAATCAAATTTTAGTTGCATAATGTATGGCACAAAAAAAAAATCAAATTCATACATGTATCTCTTTAAAAAAAGAAAAAGAAATCAATGATATCAATGTGTAGAACTATAACCAAATTTACCATGACATTTTCCAGAATATAGAGCAAAAAGCTCTCTGGAAAATGTATGGGGAGGGATTTAATTCCCTCCCCTTACACAGAGAATATTCTCTAAAATATTCCCTCTCTAAAACCCCCTTTATTACCTCCTAAAAACCCTTTTTAATTACCCTTTTTATGCTAATGCATAGTCTTTTAATTGGGAAGGCTTAATGTTCTTCATCCATTTTTGTGGGCCCCGCCATAATCTTTTATCTTACCTTACCTTTCCCCATGCAAAATTTTGGGGCTGACATGATATTAATCACTTACCCAAAATTAAACCCTTCCCCATTCGTTGCAGATTGAGTCTGACATAAGGATAAATG
>MU224906.1:1277054-1315339 GCA_018584345.1 Thuja plicata
ATATACACATATACATGCATATATACACATATTTACAAACAATATATATTAAAAAACATTAAAATACATATATACAAACAATATATATTATAAAACAATAAAATATGGAAATTAGAAATGTGAAAAAGCTGATTCATTGACGTTTGATGAAACGGAAGCCAGCATCCACTGTCACTTTCAACCCAGTCGAAGCAGTCACAATGACTGTTTCGGCGGGTTTATTCCGCCAAAAGTAAACCTAGTTACTTTCGATCGAAAGTAACTAGGTTACTTTCGATCGAAAGTACCTAGGTACTTTCGATGAAAAGTAACTTTCAATCGAAAGTACCTAGTTTAGGTACTTTCGATCGAAAGTTAGTCTGTTTCGTTCGAAAGTTTTTAGCATTTTCGATCGAAACAAATAAAGATGTTTTAGTGGGTCACGCTTTTTGGGACGAATTCCTTCCTCCCGAAAAGTGTAACCCACTATTGTGGTATTACCCCACCAACATTAAACTCAAATCTGAACGTGCCAAAATGCATTGGTCAACTTAATAAAGTCAACACAACATTAAACAAGTCATAAATAAAACATTTTGTTAGTTCCTTTTCTTGTTGATCCTTGTATACCTATAGCTCAGGCATATTCCTCTATAAACTCATGCATTGATTCAACAAGAAGAAGAATTAATGTTCAACAAGGTCATGAGACCTTCTACACTTTGAGCTTTACAAACTCAAGTGGGCACTACCTATCTTCTGCCCTCAATATCCAATAACTTCACAAGCAGGCAGGAATGATGGATGTAGTATAAAACACATGTAAATGGTAAAAATAATTATAAAATTGGATGAGAACCACAAATCTAACATGTCAAACCAGTGCCCTATCTGTAACCACCCTAATTTGGCCTGCTATAACCATAGACCCTATTTTCCCTAAGTGTGATCATACCCCCAATTATGTCAAAACAATTCTTCAATTTACTCACATAATTCATTTAAATCAAATTTAATCTCCTAAGTAATTTAATCACTAAATTATATTAATTTCCTTAGCCAATTAAATCAAATCAATTCAATTCTATCAAAAACATGGCTAAGTTAATAAATTAAAAGGAATTAAATAAAATCCTAATTACACCTCATCACTTGCACAAAGCCAATTCCCTAGCCTAATTAATATAATAATTGGCTATAGTCCTGATTAATTATCAAAAGCAAACAAAAGCTTAAATATTTTATTTCCCTTATTATTGAAAGAATATATTAATTATATAATTCATTTCATTAATATTTCCTTTAACCCCTAACCTAACCTATCTCAACCACCTTAACCCTAGGTTTGAACTAATCCCAACCCCTTCACCCATGCTAAGCCTAATCCTAATCTTAATCCCATCTTAACCCACTTCCTAATGATGTCACATTCCTAATCTTTTGATTAGAAATTCAACTCATTCCAAAAAGTCCACATTCTCAAGCTCCCCTTCCCTCAAAGTCCACTTTCTCAAGCTTGAACTTACACTCTCACCATGCTTCATTAATGCTCTCATAAATGCATCATTAATGCTTATACCCTCACCATGACTCATAAATTGTATCCCTCATTAATACTCTTACAAATGCATTTAATGGCCTTATCTCTCCTCTCACTCCTAATTTCTTCTATAAATAGAATGAGTTTTAAGCTCAATGGGCCCCTAAATTTTGGATTGTTGAAAGCATTGTTATGTTGTTAATAATATTAGAGACCTATATTACATTATTAGCTTTCATATTATGCATTGTTATAATCTTCATTTTTAGATCTTAAAATGCATATTTCTTATGCATGTAGATTAGTTTCATTTGGATCTTTCATTCTAGGTTGTATATGTCACTGACAAATGCATAATCTGAGGGAAATTATAGCATTTTTTATACTCCTCCTAGATAGGAATAAATAGGTCAATTTTAGTGATTGATATGTTTGCTAACCTTTGTTTTCACTAATGCAATGACTTATTGAAGTATTGTGTTACAGCTGCAGGAACCAAAAAATAACACACATTTCTAGCACCCACCGTGGGGTCAAACTCAGATTTTACCTCACTTTCAATTCATTTTCTACTAATTTGTATTCCTAGGTTTTAGGAGCAAAGTCATTTTTGGTTTCCAAGGCTCACATCCAAGATACGGGATCGCATCACAGAATCTAGGATCGCACCCCGGATATTAGATTTTGCATCATGTAGATTCTATAATATTTTGGGTAAAATCTCACATCTGGTATGCATTGTTTCATTTTCAATGTATTTGATTGCATTTGAGAACAAGGGTTGTATTTAGGGAATCTAGGATCGCATCTGGTTTTTGAATTTGCAATTTGAGAAGTCTAACCATTAATCTTTGGATGTTTTATGTCTTTGTCCTTTAAACAACATAATTCTTATTTGCAGATCACTGTTAGAGACTCTTTTTGCTAAAAAAGTCAGAAAGGAACCATTAACTTGTGGTTTGTAGGTGGCCAATCCCCCTGATGACATATAACTAATTGAATGTTTGATAATGTTAAGTTGAAGATGATGAAAAACATTAAACCAGTTAGTGGTTTGTATTGTCATTGATGTCAACTTGATATCATCTGTATGGTCATGTACATAATGCTAAAGACTTCAAAGAATCAATGGAACAATGATTATGCTTTCAGCAATGCAAAAAAATCAAGTATTCACTAAGTGACAGACTACACCAATGGAGTGCACACCATTGGTAAAGGCAGAGAAAAAGTCACAGTGATGCCCGACGAGCAGAAGACAGTGTTGCCCGACAAAGAAAAATCACAGGATGCCCAACAAGTTGAAAATAGAGTTTCTCGAAGATAAAGATCCAATGATTCCTGATGGACGGAGATCCTGAAGCTAACTCAAGTTACACCGATGGAACTGGTAGTTGTCACCGATGATGAACTGTAGAATTGACTGATAGAACAGAGAGATTAGAAAATGACAAAATATCTAGCTGGCAGAGCTTAAGGATAGACTTAACTTATTATTTTATTTGTTTTATTCAACCACAGTTAAGAAATTGATTTATACAGTTGGCAAGAAGATAACTACAAGATAAATCAGGAGTTAAAGCCATAAATCAAATTGGCTAGATTGTTTTTCATGCCAAGAATCAAGAATCAAAAATAAAGGAATATCATGTCTATATAAAAGACAATCATAATTCATTTTCATAAGCAATCAGATACATAGGGGAGTGAATTGAAAAAATATGCTGAAGAGAAACTGGTGAAGCATAAACTTCATACATTCCTGATCAATCAAGCTAAGGGAGAGCTAAATAATTCTACAGACACTAACGAACAATGAAGCACAGCATCACAGAGTAGAAAGTGTGAAGCACAAAGGAATTGAATTGATACATTGATCAGAGAGGTATTGTACATAAATAGATTTGAATATCTGCAATTCAAAGTTGCATTAGAAATAGGTCATTGTGTTTCAGTTTAACCATTGAAGCATTAAGTCTCTTAACAGAGTAGGACTTAACTGTCTTCTATAATTGAGGTATATCCTAACATATTACCAAAAATTTTGATTCATGATAGTAGCATCGATCTTACCTAAAGCCTATTGACAGTCTAAGAAGGAGGCTAATTCAAGGATGGTAGTAAGATTAGCATAAAGCCTATTGACAGTCTAAAGGCTGATTCAAGAATGGTAGTGTAGATGCCAGATACTAAGTGAGAACCTATGTATAAAAATCCTCTAACAAGGTCACACTTAACCGAGTGTTTGTAACCTTTAACAGGGTTGGCTCCTAATAGGGCTCACTTCAGAAGAGTGAAAATTTGGGGTACCGGTCCCAGTGGTTTTTTCCCTTAATAGGGTTTCCACATTAAAATCCATGTGTTATGTGTTATGTGTGTATGGTTTATTACTTTATTGTTTTACATTTCACATATGCATTTTTGGATTGATTGGTTTACTCTACATATTTAATAAGCTTCAGTAAATAAGTTTTATTGCTTATCGGTAATCAAGGAGAATAAGGACAAACAAGGTAAACCAACAGACAGTTAATTATTTCAAGTATTTCAAGGCATACATCTTGTAGGGACTTAATAATCTGAGGTGTATTTATTGGTGGATTAAAGTTCAAAGGATAAATTTTTGAGGCCACTGATTCACCCCCCCCCCCTCTCAGTTATTACTAACACCCCCATCTTGACTTCTATTTTGTTATGCTTTCAAACTAAAGAAATTTTCTAATCACTTAATAGATCAACCAGGGGATTATGCTCTTTTCCCTCAAGGAAAATCAAAAACTCAAAAGTTGATTTAGGACTTGAAAGGGATTTGGAGTAAATGAACAAGGCAAACATTACATTTATTAAATTCATCTTTTGGAAAGTAATTGAACAACAACAAATCATTAAATTTTGTGGGACCAATTGAATAAGTTACATTGTATAAATTCCCTTTGGCAAGTAATTGAACAACATAAGTCATTAAATTTTGTGGGAAAAAGAACTTCATTGTCTAAATTTTGGGATATTGTAATTGAAAAAGTAAAGAATCTAAATATTGTGGAAAAATAATAAAAAAACTTTTCTTTCAAGTACTCATAATTTAAGAATATCTAAGTCAAACTTAAGCTTACTTTTTGATCTCACTAGAGGATTTTCTCTTTCTTCCAAGTGGGGGAATCAAAAACCCGATATGGGGGATTGAGTTGTGAGTGAAGTGGTTTGAGGGAATGAACAAAATAATTGAAATGCTTGTGGGAGAAAATGGCATGGAATAGGAGAGTATGCTCTTCTTCTTTCAAAGAATCATAAATCTTGAAATCCTAAGCTCGCCAATCCTTTGTATGCTTATTCAACATTACCGGGCCTGCCAATTGAGGAAATAATCTCTCAGAAATGACCCAAGTGAGGAAAGGTTTTACACCAACCCTTCCAACTCACTATAAATAATTGATTTCTTATAGGCCAAAGCCTCAAAAGATGGAATTAGTTTTGTTCTTGGAATTTTGACATCATTCCTTGAAAATGCTTGGGTATGTGTAGAGCAGAGCCGCTTGAATCTTGCTTGCGAATCTACACTTATTTGAGTATTCATAGGGCTATAAACCTCAATTTTTCCTTGTGCAATTCTATGGGAGATAGTTTTGAATGGATTTCCCCATCATAAACAAACAAAATTTGTAGTCAAACTACCTGATTTATCCCTGAAAGGGTGATAATCCTTGTGCAAGAAAAAAAGTAATTGCCCTAAGATACTCATCATTTCATGCCCTCACTTGCGTTTGGAGTCAGCTAATATGGCATCATGACTATATCCATTGTGTGCTTCATGATGACCATATTCTGATTAGCATTTGAGTGAGTCCCTAAGTTTATGAACAAGGATTTTCATCCTCTACATAGAAAATAGGGCGTAAGGATGTGTTTTGTTCACCCCTAACAATGAAAAAATGTTTGATGTGCTTAAAAGATCATTCACAAGATAAATCACTCAAACAATCAATAAAATTCAATCCTTTGGCTACATACTATATTTTTCACTCACTGGAAAGACACAAAAACAACCTACTATTAGACAAATTTGCACAAACTTCAAGACAAATTAGACACCAAATTGACTGAACATCAGGAAATCATTTTTGGTCTATCCTAGCTCGCATCTAGTTGTGAAAAATCACATACAGTGTACAAACTCACATTTTTTCAATCCTGTATCATTTGTAGGGAGAAAGGTCGCATCTAGGATACTTAGTCTCGCATCTAGTTTTGCAAAATTTTGTATTTAGAGTGTCACATCTGGGATAGTGGGCAATTGCATAGTTCCCTCTTAGAGAAAATCAGTTTATTTGGATACCCTTTTGGCTCATTAGTCTGATCTTGTTGCTTTTTCTGGTCTCTCTATTGTTTTTTCAAAAACTTCTTTAGGTCTACCTTGCATGTCATTTCGAACTCTTACAATCTATCTCAAAACATGTGGTCTATTCACTCTCAAAAACAACTTGATTCCTAGCTCACTATCAGGGCATTCTAACCCTTTGATGCTAGAGTTATTTACCTCCATCAAGCACAAACAAACTTTCATAATTTGGACAATTTACATGAATAATTTGAGACCTCACTTGACACTATTGGGAAACTTTGGACATAGTTGAGACACAAGACATAACAAGTATTTTGTTGACAAATCTGATGAAATTATTTTGCCATTATTATACTTAGTGAAAAACATTGACAAAGCATTATCGGAAGATAGCAAGAATTATCAGCGAACCACAAGTAGTACCGGTGAAATGCAAGCATACCCGACAGAACAAAGTTTTTGAGAAAAATGCTAAGTATAAAAGTGACAAGCATCACCGGCAACCACAAACATCACTGGCAACCACAAGCATCACCGGTGACCACAAGCATTACTAGCAACATAGTTTTCAGAACTAACCTGAAAGAAACAGAAAAGGCATAACTGATGACAAGTTTAAGAAAGGAACATCAACGACCAAAAAAATGACCATCAGAACCGACAGACAGATCAAGAACCCACAAATTATGGATCTAATTTTTACACGATGGATAAAGTAATGTAATTCTATTTACAGAAGTTTTATTTTGTTTTAAATCATAATTTTATGGTCATGCAAGCTTTATGTAAATTCTTTAAAGTATCCTAATGGATCTAAATCATATCTAACTAAAGATCAAGGTCAAGTTGTAAACCTTGGATCTAGAGTTAACTTGCGATGCATGAATCAAGAATTGAACCTAAAATAGTATAAATAGATGTTCATACTCTATTGTGAGTACATGAATTCTTTATGAATGATAGCCACAAAGAGCATCTAAAGAGCAGAAGGTAGACTTCATATAAAGATCAGAAATAGAGTACATCAGTTTTCAAGAACACACAGTGGCTACCGACGAGCAAATAAAGGTATTATTCAATCATGGAAGGATGATTACTAGTATGTATGAATCTTTATAGGATCTGTTATCAACAATTGAATATTTCATTTATCATCATATCAAAGACTTATGTAGTTACATTCTAACAAGTGCATCACATCTAAAATCCTTTTGTAGAAGGAGAACTTAACCATTCTTTCCAAATCTCTTAATAGAGTGCACACTTAACAGTGTTGCTAAAGCTTCAAATAAAGTAGATCTTAATAGGTCTCCACTATAACACTCCTAACAGGGTAGGTCATCAGAAGTGACCAATTGTAAGCCTTAACTAGCCCCTTCTTATTTGCAGATAGTGAAGTTTTGTGGGTAACAATCCCCACTACAGTTTTTACTTCCTTAACAAGAGTTTTTTGCAATATCATATCTTGTGTCATGTGTTATCTATTTTCATGAATGTTTCTATTATGGTTACATACTAAAAGAATGTATGATATGATTACATATGCATAAAGAAAGATGAATAGTTAGATAAGTTAAATTACAAACTGATGACTAAGGGTTAATGGGCTAACCAAGAAAATTTTTAGAGGTACTGATTCACCCCTCCCCTCTCAGTACATCATCTCAATATAGTTCCAACAATTGGTATCAAAGCCAAGTATCTCTCTTGAAAAGCTTAAAGACTTGAGAGAAAAGATTGGAGCAATGGACAAGTTCAGACTGGACATGACTATTGAGAATGAGCAGTTACAAATGCAAATAAACTATGAGCAGTATAAGGAGGTGAAGATAAAGCTAAGAAAACTTCTTGATGAAAGACAGATTATGGCAACCAGGCTGAATGAGAAAGACTACAAATAAATGGAAATACAAGAGTACTTTGAAACAATAGAATCATCATTGAGAAAAGCTTCAAACACATCAGTTGAATAAATTACAAGTATGCAAGAGATCAATCTACATCTAATAGATCAGATCAAGATGCTGCAAATTGATCAAGAAACTCAAATGGGAAAAATGATTGATGTCATGAATGATGCAAGAAAAGCTGAAAATGAAAGAATGCTAGCCATTGATGATAGGAGGAAAATTACAGAGAAACTACAAGAGAAAGAATCAGAAATTCTAAGACTCACTAAGCATCACCACGAGGTTACCAACCAGATTATTCTTATGATTCAAGAAGAAAATAGATTAAATATAGAACTCATTGATAGAATATAGATCATAGGTGAGCTAAGAGAAGAGAATGAGAAATTGAAGAATGAAATCAAAGTCTAGAATCAACACAATGAATTGATCAAAAAGGCTGAGGACAACAACAGAAGGATGGATGATTTTATTGATGGACAAAGAAGAGTCAACAACTACACATGATTAGGGTAAAATGAGAATGGTGAATCCTCAAATCAACCAGATCTGAGGAATGCTTTCACAACCCCAAGATCCAAGAAACTATCATGCAATCACTGTGAAAAACTAGGCCACACCTCAAACATCTACAAAAGCAAAATGAAAGGTATTTCTCAAGCACAATCTACTTTTATTGGTAATTGTTATAATTTTCAAAAGAAAGGACACAAGGCACATGAGTGTAGATCCAAAGTGATAAATCGAAAGAGAAAAACCTATATGGAAAAATACTGTCCTACATGCAAGATGAATGGGCATACACATAAGGAATGCTAGAAAAAGAATAACAAGGCATGGACTCCAAAGGAGAATGATAAAAGCTACAAACCAGCAAGAGAAGGTAACTCATATGTTTGGGACTATAACACATGGGTAAATTGCACAGCATGTGGAAGGTTTGGTCATATTGCTGCCAACTGTATGAGAAAGTGGACCAGAAGCTCAAGAGGATGGACCAATCCAGGTATGGCATGTTTACACTATCATAAAGTTGGACATGTGATAAAAGATTGCAAAGACTGACTGATAGACACAAATACTCATCCCAATGGAAATACCATTGATGACATCAAAAAAATGAGAAACAAGATGTGGGTAAAAGCCACAAACACTGAAGGTGTTGGTACAAGCAATGCAAATGATGACACCCCATCCACTGGATCTGGTGACATCACTACATCTAACTAGATTGCACAAGTAAGTATGGAACTGCATTATCACAAGTTTTACTATGCATCAGTTCCATTACACATAGTTCATATTGTAATATAGGCATGAATAAAGATGCAATATATTATTACTTGTTAATCTATTGAAAAGTAACCATCGGTTATTGGGCACAATTTGCATCGGTGAACACACATAGAAAAGATATGCAATACTTACCAGAATGTATTGGTCTTTACACAAGCTAAGTGTAACTTGACGAGTATCGGTGTACACTGAATCTATAAAAGTTGTTGTCACAACATCACCAATGATCATCAGTGAATTCTCAAAAACCACTAAGCTACCCCGAAAATTTGCATAGACATCGGAGATGTCATAAATGTCTTTACCAAAAAAATTAGACTTCATAAATCGATGAGTTGATAAGCATTAATGACAACTTAGGGCACCAAAAATAATAAATCCCAACAGGCAAGCTCATTTTTGCACCTGCAATTTTTGAGCAGAGCAAAGCAATTTTAGTGTAGTTTGAGAAGTGACCCAATAGAAGAAATTCACTGAGCATTCAGAATCAAAGGAGATCACAGACATTCAATAAGTTAATCCACTCACCAATAGCACTGTTTTGATTTATGGAAAGCCCTAAATATCAAATATGATAGCTTCAACGTCTAGGGTAGAGAAAATCAAGGTTGACAAGAAGAAACCTTTCAGACTTGTTAGTAGAGGGGCATGTGTTGAACCCAAATATAAGTTACATCCTGATATAGCCTCTCAACCAGATGATTCCAGAGCATTCTCCTAAATCCCAGCTAGGGTTTTATTGTTCGAGGATGTTAGGTCCTATATTCACTATAAGATCTCATAGATAGGAGATCTGGACCTTGATAACACCCATGCGGCACTTTGTGATGAAGGTGGAAAGCTCAAAGAAGAGCATAAACACTTGGAAGTGAAAGGACTCACAAGTGCACTTCATTTTCCTAGGGTTTTCAAAATAGAGTGGATCAAAATTGTTCTAAACAGAATCCATGACAACTCTCTATGGCTGAACAAACCAAAGGCTATAACAAAGGATGTTATACACATCGTGACTGGTTATCCAACAATTGACAAACCTCAGGCTCACA
The DNA here is from genome assembly GCA_018584345.1 of Thuja plicata. Lineage (NCBI taxonomy): Eukaryota > Viridiplantae > Streptophyta > Pinopsida > Cupressales > Cupressaceae > Thuja > Thuja plicata. Next base: position 1,287,165 of record MU224906.1, read on the forward strand.
AAAATCCATCTCTTGCAGAAGGGGAAAGGTTAACTAGTGCAAAATCAGACAAGAGGGCACTAAAAGTAAATACTATTATCGACGCAGAGCTGAAGTTTGGAGCATGCGTAGTTGGATATAAGATATTCCAAGCTAGCAGAATGAACAATATTTCTAGCACTGCAATGAGCATAGCTTATAAGATCATCAAATAGGGGAAGAAGATAGATCTGGCCGAGATCCTATTGCATCAATTTGAGGAGAACATGTGCACCATAAGGTCCTCAAGCACAAACACATGTAAGTTCAGTTCCCTCATAATGTGTATATTCTTCTACTTCAAAGAGTACTTTCCTTCATTAGGAAAAGTAGCATGGGACACAAGTAGACCGATTACCATGCAAATAAGTGAATTCATAGAATCACTTGGTACAGACTTTGACAATGTAATGCATGAGTAATTCAAGACCATTAAGGAAATGCTACAAGCTAGGAGTAGAATTCCTGAAAGTTTGATAGAGAAATACAAAGAAGATATTTGTTTTATGGTGGATACAGATTTCACCTACATTCAAGTTGTAGTTCCTAGGAAATCATGGCTTGAAAAGCTAGATTATGAAATCAAAACTAGATTAGCAACAGAATACATTCATGAATTGTTAAATGAACCCGTTGACAAAAAAAAACTAATATTTGGTACCTATGAGGAAGCCAAACTAAAGATTAAATAAAATCTTTTTGTCAAGAAGGCTGTAAAGCAGTCTAAAAGAATGGTCAAGAATCTAAAAAAGAACTTGAATATATATTCTGATGGAGAGGAAGAAGAAGAGGGTAAGGAAGAACAACAAAGTAAGGAGGAAGACACCGAGGAACAACTTCCCATCGGTAATACAATAGAGACAAATGAATCAAAAGAAGAGAAATCTAATTCACCACCTCCTCCTCCAGCTAAAAAGGCTAGAGCTAGAAGCCAAACAACACAAGATGCTATTCCCCCTCCCATGGTAAAAGGGAAGGTGCACAAGAGGAAACCTGCACCTCAAAAGGCTAAACAACCAGCTAGGGCACCTACAAAGAGGAGAAAATATGTTTAGACAGATGAAGAATTAGAAGATTCAGCAATGGATGAACCTGACACTGTTAGACTAGCAAATGAAAAAGAAAAAGTTACATCTCCATCTGATGACATTGATAGCATATGTAAGTACATTTCTGAAGCTGCATCTATTGGACATCCAAAAATTAGGAAATGGTTACGATGGGATATAGTAGAAAAAAATAAGATTGAAGATGCACTTATTGCTAAGATGTGCAAACATTATTATGTCCCACTACACTTCACAAGACAAGATGTTCCACAAGAACTTTTGGATAAGATATCCTCTAGATTCACTTTTGCACTCCATGAGGAGAAGAGGATAAGAGAAAGAGTACTAGTCTCTCTTATGCCTCCTAATTCAACAAAAGAGGAAATCAATGAAGTCATGGAGAAATATACAAATAAATTCTCACCAAAACTGAGAGCTTACAAATTTCTTCAAGGAAATATTATAGAGTTAGAAGAAGACACTCACAAAATATGGAGTGGAATACTAAAACCTGAAGAGGAAAGTAGTCCTAAAAAGGAACCTATCAACACAATAGGTAACCCAACAATTGAGTTGGAGAGTGAAGAAATACAAATCACAGGTCACAAACAAACAGATATTATAGATGAATATTGGTCAAAGGATGACAAAGATGATCAAGTATCTGAAAGCCCCATCCACATTAACTTGGAGGATGAAGAAGTTACCAAAGAGGAACTTTCAATAAAGGGTAACTTAGATGTTGATATGAATGATGATTCATGGTTAGACAACATTGTCGACACCATTATAGGAAAAGACCCTGCAGCAGAGATCCAAAAAGATGAAGACATCAATGTTGCTACATAGGGTAAGACCGACGGATAGGACATAGCTATTGACACTGCAAATGTCAATACACTGACAAATATGAATATATTAATAGATGTTATTGATATACAGTCAAGCCAAGATAAATCATCTAAGAAAGATGATGACATACCCAATGATATGGGTACCAATGAAAACCAAGGTGCATCTAACAATCCTAAGGATACAAACACTGAAATGAAGGATAAAACCGATGAGCAGCAAGATGTATTGAAAGAACAACAACAAGAGGCAGATAAAACAATAGAGGATACATCGAAAAAGGTTGAAGGGAAAGATAAGAGTGAGAAATTTAAGAGAAATGAGGAAATAAAACAAAAAAGAAGAATCATCTGTTATACACCCAAGGTACGTGAGGAGACATCTTCACCAAACCGATTGAGGAACACTAAACAGGTACAAAAGGATGCCTCATCCTCTACACTCACCGAAAAAATCAACTCAATCACAAGCCTTACAAATGGTGGTACATCAATCTGTCACCCAGCCAAAGAAGAAGAATAAGAAAATAGTAAACAAGGATATATTGGTTGTGACACTTGATAAAGTCATTGAAGTTCCAAACTGGGACATTACCACATTGGATAGTGACAAAATTTAAGAGTTTGGAGTTCTCTGTCAGAGGAAAGCCATTCAAAAGAAGATGATCCAAGAACACAGAGAAAACATGACACTTGACAAGGCTAAAGAGATACTCCACCAACTAGTTCCTAAAGTGAAAATTGACAAAAATACTACAGTTAAGGAACAAATTGTTGTTCTTACTGACGCTATTATAGAACAAGGGATAGAGGCCGACCAAAAAATGGAAGAGCAAGCAGAGAAGAAATATCAATTCAAGTTAATTGATAAAATAAGCCAAGAAGTGGCATTGAACAAGGTCAAGATCTCAGAACTCAGTGATGAATTAGAGCCAATGATTGCTGAAGCAATCACCTTAGTTCAAAAGATGTGCACACTTGAGAAATTTGCAAAAGAGAACAGTGACAAACTTGCAAAAATTGACTCAAATGTCACAAAGAGTGCACAAAGCCTAACCTCACAAGCCAACAACATAAAGGCACATCATGACATGGTCATTGAGGCAAATAGGCTAAGACAAGAAATATGGGATGCTAAGACTCAATTCAGAGGTGAGATCACTAAACTACAAGCACATATTCTACCAAATCTTACAATTCTATAGAAACATATTTCTGAAGCAAGAAATTTGATAGCAACCCCGAAGATGTCTGTAGTAGACAACATCTATGATATCCATGTAAGGATTTAACTAGAGCACATGGCTCTAGAAATGCTATAGGAGAAATGGGAGAAAATGATGGAGGAAGTCAAGTCCTCACATTCCCACCTTTTTGAAAATTTGTAAGTACCTTTGCCTTTAGAATCAAAAAAGGAGGAAAGGAAAGGATGTATATAGTTATGTACAATACATATATCAAAAAAGAGGAAAAGAAAAATAAAGGATATGTATATATACTTACACTTATCGGAATATACATAGGGGGAGTCATTCAAATGACTAAGGAAGAAGTATACATAGGTGTACATACTAATACACTTAGTATGTTGCACATATCATTTTTTTGATACTAATGTCAAAGGGGGAGATTGATGACATTATTTTTCCATTAGTATACTCAGTGAGAAACATTGACAAAGAATTATCGGAAGACAACAAGCATTACCGGTGAACCACAAGCAGTACCGATGAAATGCAATCATACCCAATAGAACAAAGTTTTTGAGAAAAATGCTAAGTATAAAAGTGACAAGCATCACTGGCAACTACAAGCATCACCGGCAACCACAAGCATCACCAGTGACCACAAGCATTACCGGCGACATAGTTTTCAGAACTAACCCAAAAGAAATAGAAAAGGCATACTTGACGACAAGTTCAAGAAAGGAACACTGATGACCAAGAAAACCAACCATTAGAACTGACAGACAGATCAAGAACCCGCAAATTGTGGATCTGATTTTTACATGATGGATAAAGCAATGTAATTCTATTTATAGAAGTTTTATTTTGTTTTAAATCATAATTTGATGTTCATGAAAGCTTTATGTAAATGCTTTAAAGCATCCTAATGGATCTAAACCATATCTAACTAAAGATCAAGGTCAAGTTGTAAACCTTGGATCTAGAGTTAACTTGTGATGCATGAATCAATAATTGAACCTAAAATAGTATAAATAGATGTTCATACTCTATTGTGAGTACATGAATTCTTTATGAATGATAGCCACAAAGAGCATCTAAAGAGAAGAAGGTAGAATTCATTCAAAGATTAGAAATAGAGTACATCAGTTTTCAAGAACACATAGAGGCTACCGACGAGCAGATAAAGGTATTATTCAATCATGGAAGGATGATTACTAGTATGTATGAAGCTTTATAGGATCTATTATCAGTAATTGAAGATTGCATTTATCATCAAATCAAAGACTTATGTAGTTGCATTCTAACAATTGCATCACATCTAAAATCCTTTTGTAGAAGGTGAACTTAACCGTTCTTTCCAAATCTCTTAACAGAGTGCACACTTAACAGTGTTGCTAAAGCTTCAAACAAAGTAGATCTTAACAAGTCTCCACTGTAATACTCCTAATAGGGTATTCATCAGAAGTGACCAATTGTAAGCCTTAATTGGCCCCTTCTTATCTGCAGATAGTGAATTTTTGTGGGTAACAATCCCCACCGCAGTTTTTACTTCCTTAACAGGAGTTTTTTGCGATATCATATCTTGTGTCATTTGTTATCTATTTTTATGAATGTTTCTATTATGGTTACATACTAAAATAATGTATGATATGATTACATATGCATAAAAAAAGATGAACAGTTAGATAAGTTAAATTACAAACTGATGACTAAGGGTTGATGGGCTAACCAAGAAAAGTTTTAGAGGTACTGATTCACCCCTCCCCTCTCAGTACATCATCTCAATATAGTTCCAATAGAATCATAATTACCTCCTAAATTTATACATTTTAAAAAAGGAGAGACATCTCGCAATCCTCTATTTGACATAGACTCACCAGCAATGGATGCTGATAGGAATGAATGGGCTAATGCCTTCGAAGAATACAACCATGAGAAAAACCAATGAGATCAAGACAATGCTAGTAATGAGGAAGAAGTCAACATCACACACCCTTTTTTGAGTTAGAAGGTGATGAAGACATTCCCAAAAAAGAGTACAATAGACTCAAACAAATTAGGAAATGCCAAAGAACATTAGAAAAGATAATTGGTGAAGACAAAGAGAAATACTTTGTCCATCTAGCATCCATTAGAGTAAAATTACCTAAAGATTATGATGTTGAAAAACTAAAGGAAAAAGAGATATCAACCCCTATCTCTATTCTCACCAAATGAATGACCTTAATGCAAGCATAACTTGTAACTCTCAAACAAGAGAAGGCTAAACCCAAGACAAAATACTCTTTGGACTCCATTTGTCCATTTCTTTTTGACAAGAGTATCAACATGGTTCCATTTCCTCCCAACATGGAAAGGAAAAAATATGACAAGTATATGGGAGAGAATGATCTACATGACCATGTGAGAGAGTTTTGTTCTCTAAGCCTAGAATACTTGTACGAACATACATACCTAATGAGGCTATTTCTGGGAAGCCTAGGCAGAAATCCTATGGAGTGGTTCTCCAAACTCACACCTAAGGTAAAATATTTTGAGGAGTTGATTCAAGGGTTTATCTAGCATTACTCCTACAATATACAACATGATGTAACCATGATGGACCTATGTAACACAAAGAAAAGAACCGGTGAATCCTTTACACACTTTCTACAAAGGTGGAGGAAAATATTTGCAAGGTATTCAAGAGCTATTCCCAAATCAGAAAAGATAGAAATATTTATTAATAACTTGATACCTGAATTGAACTATGCAAATTGCAAATTCAAGATTCTCCTAGCTTTGATAGGATGATCAAGAATGCCATTTGTATTGAAGAATTCATGGTTAAGAAGGGATAAATCACTCTTCAAAGTGACAACAATTCTACCAACTCCAACAACAATCCTAAATGGTGGAAACAAAACAAGAATTTTGTTAACGATGGAGTAGTAGATGCGTCTAATGCTAATCCTAAACCAATAGTGTTCAATCTAACGAATAGCATGCAAGCAAGTAAAGATTCCAAGGTAACAACCACAATACCTAAAGAAAACAATGAGAACAACAAGATTCGACCATGGACTTCCAAACCTCAATGAACATTCACTCCTTTGGGAGAACCTCTTGAGACAATTTTGAAGACACTCTTAGACAACAAAGTTCTTACAATCCTAGATTCAAAACCATGGGAATCGGAAGTCAAACCAAGATGGTGGGATAACAATTCTTATTGTTTCTTTCACAAAAATAAGGGACATAAGACTAATAATTGTCTTAAACTTAAACATGCTATACAAGACCTTATTGAAGGAGGCAAGATCAAGTGGAAGGACACACCACTAATGAAGACCATATGGTATTTAACAAACCATTCCCTAATTATGAGAAAGGGGAAGCATCTAAAAGAAAAGGAAATGAAGTAAACTACACCTACTCCAATAACGATAATGTAATCAACATGTTAGATATTAAATATGAATCAATTAATGTGATCACTATCAAAGTTGTTAAAGACACATCTTCCCAATCGAATGTAGTGACATGAAGTCAAGCACAAGTCATAATCAAAGGACCTAATTCCTCATCAAAACTAGAAACAACTTCCAAAGTACCTATTGTCAATATCCCCAAACAAGCGGTAGTAAGACAAATAGTTACCATTCTGACAGTGAACTATACCTTGGTGGATCAATTGCAATGAACCTCTGTTCAAATTTCTATCTTTGAGTTACTTAAAATCTCCTCAGCACATAGGGAAGTTCTTGAACAAGCCCTACATTATGTAAATGTGCCAAAGGAAATTGATGTAGACAAATTCCAAGAAATGGTTAATCATATCTCAGCACCACATTACCTCTCTTTTTTAGAAGAAGATCATAAATCATTGACACATCTGCATAACCAACCCCTTCATATTGAAGTCCTAATTTACAAATCCCATGTTAGACGTGTATTGATAGATGGAGGCACAGGGTTAAACATTTGTACTCTCAATCTAATCAGGAAGTTGGGTCTCTCAGAAAAAACCATTGATTCAAGAAGGAAGATCACTATCAAAGCTTACGATGAAGAAGAAACATCCTCTAAAGGCCTCATTGTTCTACCAATCAAAATAGGACTAGTTGAAATAAATGTGATATGTCAAGTTATAGATCTAACCTTGGCTTACAACATACTATTACGGAGACCTTGGATCCATGAAATGCAAGTAGTACCATCTACTTACTACTAGTGCATCAAATTCCCAAATAATGGGGTGGAAGTAACAGTTCCTGCAGATGCCAATTATACTTGCAACAATGTTAAAGTAGATAGTATGGTCCCTCATAACAAGGAAGTTCCAAAAGAAACTGTACCTGAAACTACTAAGGACATGGTTATAAAAATATTTGGAAAGACCTTAAAACTTGAAGAAACTAGTATGGGAGAATACAAGTTGGACATGGCCCCATCATTGATAGAACTGCCAGTATCTCCCCGATCTTATGGAAAACCTTTGTTGTCTTTCACACCCACTACATCTAAAAAGCCAGAAATCCACAAAGAAACTGGTATGGTTAATGCATCTACCTCTCAAGAGGATGACAAAGAATAAAATTCAGTCTTGGCTTGGATTTACAAGGGAGAACCAAAGGAAAATGAGGTAAACATGTGGAAATATCCCCAGAAAAGTATGGAAAAGGATATGATCTTCTCAAAAAAATGGGATATAAAGGGGAAGGACCTTTAGGAGACAAAGGAAAGGGACTTGTTGAACCTATACACATGGAATTCAGAAATACCAAAGATAAAATAGGACTAGGTTTCAATAATAAATCTAAAAACCCTACTTCAAGAGATGGTCCAATCTTTGATGAAAGAAGTGACGAAGAAGAAGAAATAGAACTATAACAATGGACCTATGAGAGATTATTACATACTAGCATAGAGTATCCTGAATATCAAGGAGAAAGATATGTACCTAGATTTAAGGCACCACAAGACACTCATGTTCCTTTATTAACATAAGCTATTGTTCAAGAGGTAGAGGAAGCAATAGAAGACACTCCAGAAATGCCATTGATAGACACAACTACTGAAGACACACCCTGACAACAAGATTCACATCCTAACTGGGGGAAGATGGTCACAATTTCACACATCCTAGATTTACCACACTTTGATATACAAGTGGCTAATAGGGTACATCAGGTAACTATTGTTGAGTTTCTAAAAAGATCAGATGATGAAATAACAGACTCACATGATTATGAATGGGATAAAATGTTTGATGCTACCATGGAAATTGAATTAGATGTGATTCATAAGTTGGCACCAATATTTCAAAGAGGAAAGAGTTCTAACACTTCCCCTAATACTACTGATATTCTAGAGTCAGATGAGATACCATTGCCTAGAATTCTTGATGAAGAAACTGGTGTTTTACTAGGTCTAGAGGATGTTATGAGACTACAGGAAATGAGTTCCATTTTGTTGAGGGAAGAAGAATAAATATCAATTGATGAGTCACTAGAGTTGGGTCCACATATTACTAACAATGACCCTATTAATGACAGTTTAACTCTTGATGATCTAAATGCTATAGAAGAAACTTAACAGAATATGTCTTGTCGATTAATAGTTTTGACGATGATGTGATGTTGTCCATACCAAACACTAATTCATTATCCTTGATAAACCCTAAATTAATTGATTGGACAAATTTAGATCCTAATCCTATCATGCACTTTCCTAATGACTACACTTTGGCTTGCTACCTAAATGCTTTTGAACCTTATCCTTCTTCCACCAATGCAAGGAGTCTGAACATGTCATAGGAGAATATCAATTTTCTTAGTCACAAATTGAAAAATAAAAATAAGAAAAGAGTTGATGGTGAAAACCATGTTATGGCAGTATTAGATTCTAAAATAGTAAAAATAAAAGATGTATTTAATGGTGAAAACCTTCTAGAGGTGCCAAAAGATGAGATTCTTGATATCCTCCCTGAGCAATTTCAAGAAAGATCTTCTTTTTTGATGGAACCAACACAACCAGTTAACTTGGGAAAAGTTGAAGTTCCTCAAATTTTTCACCTAGCACAATCTTTGTCAGATGAGGAGAAACTACAATTCACTGAGTTCCTGAAAGAGAAAAATATCAACTTTGCATGGTTTTACATAGATATGCCTGGACTAGATCCTAAATTAATAATGCACCATTTATCTATAGCTCCTAGGATCAAACTCGTGAAACAAAAAATAAAAAAGATGCATCCTCATGTTTCATTACTAGTGAAAGAAGAGCTAGAAAAATTACTGAAAGATGGATTCATAAGAGTCATTGCTTACGCAGGATGGATTTCTAATGACCAATATCTAAAATAGGTAAATCTATCAGGATCTATACAAACTTTAGAGACTTAAACAAATCATGTCCTCAAGATGATTTTCCATTACCAAACAATGATATGATCATAGATATAACAACATGCTATCAAATGTAATCATTAATGGATGGTTTCTCAGGCTATAACTAGATCAAAATTGCTCCTGAGGATCAAGAGAAGACCACATTCACATGCGCATGGGGAACTTTTTGTTGGAACTTTATGCCATTTGGGTTAAAGAATGTAGGTGCTACATACCAAAGAGCTAGGACTACTATATTCCATGATATGATGCATAAAAACATGGAGGATTACATGGATGATACCTTAGCTAAATCAAAAGAAAGGACTACTCATATTGAAGACTTGCGGAAGATATTAGATCGCATAGAGAAATTTCAACTCAGGCTCAATCCAAAGAAATGTGCCTTTGGGGTTCAATCAGGGAAGTTGCTAGGGTTTATTGTATCAGCAAAATGAATTGAAGTAGACCCTAGAAAATTCAAAACTATACTAGAAATGACTCCTCCACACAATATTAGTCAAATGAGGACATTACAAGGAAGACTTCAGTCAATCAGGAGATTTATGTCACAACTTGTAGACAAAGCACAACCCTTTACTAAATTGCTACATAAAGGTGGTACCTTCAAATGGGATGACCATTATGAAACTAACTTCAAAGAATTAAAAGAGTAACTGGCTACTCCTCCTATTCTCATGGCACCCATTCATGGAAAGCCATTACTCCTATATATGTCAGTTATAGCTACATCACTGGGAGTATTGTTTGGGCAAGAGGATGAAACTAAAAAGGAAAGAGAAATCTACTATATCAGCATAACACAAGTGTCTTATGAAGTCAATTATAGCATAATTGAAAAATCTTGCTTATCCATTGTCTTTGCATCACAAAAATTGAGACATTACATGCTATCACATAAAGTAAAGCTCATTGCAAAGATAGATCCTTTGAAATACCTCTTAAGTAAGAAAACATTAACAGGACAACTAGCAGAATGGGTCTTGATTCTAAGCAAATTTGGCATTGAGTATGTGGATAGAAGAGCTATTAAAGGACAAGTCCTCGCTGATTAATTAGCTAACTCACCACTCCAAAATGATGAACCTTTGAAAATTGAGTTCCCTAATGAAATAATTATGCATCTAATTGAGTATCCTTGGAAGATGTAACTTTATGGTTGTTTCATGCAACAAGGCTCTAGAGAAGGGGTTCTATTCATAAATCCTCAAGGATACAAAATACCCAAGTCCTACAAATTGATGTTTCCATGTACAAATAACATTTTTGAATATGAAGCATTGGTAAATGGTATTAAACTTGCTATGAAATGGAAGATCATAGATTTATGTGTGCATGGTGACTCCCAGCTCATTATCAATCAAGTAAATGGAGATTATCAGACCAAAGATGAGAATTTGATGCCCTATAAACAACTGGTTGATGACATAAAGAAGTAATTTGTCTTTGTCACATTCCAAGAAATACCAAGAATAGAGAATAAAGCTGTGGATGCTATGGCTACACTAGCATCCATGTTAAAACTAGAGGAACATCAATTCTGCTATGACTTCTTGGTGGAAGAATTATCCCACCCATATTTTGATACACCCTATTACCGAGTAATTTGTTCTTTGAACGCCCAAAACCCATCTCGGTATGCTCAAATCATTGCTTACCTAAATGACCAAACTATACCCAATGACCTATCCAAAAATGAAAAATGAGCCTTAATTAGGAAAACATCACATTATGTCCTCATTACTAATAACTTATACAAATGAGGTCTCGATGGTACACTTCTTATGTGTTTTGAACATGAAGAGTCAGATCGCGCATTGAAATAAGTCCACAAAGGTGTATGTGGATCACTCTCAAATGGCTTTTCACTAGCTAAGAAATTGCTGAGAGTAGGCTATTACTGGCCCATAATGGAAAAATATGTTATTCAATTTTCAAAGACATGTCATAAATGCCAAACACATGGAAATATGATCCATTCTCCTGCTAAAGAGTTCATACCATTCATAACACATTGGCCATTTTAGTAATGGGCCTTTGATTCAGTTGGAGAAATATATCCTAATTCTTCAAGTGGACACAAATACATCATTAATGCCACTGAGTATTTCACAAATTGGTTCAAAGACATGTCACTGATCAAAGCCACTGGCAAACAGGTGGCTATGTTTATCTTGAACTATATTTTTTGTAGATATGGGATACCCTCTTCAATTGTAACAGACAATGGGGGCCAATTTAAAAACCAAGACATTGAAGACCTTGGCACACAGTTTTACATTACTCAACATTGTTCCTCAATCTATTATCCTCAAAGTAATGGACAGGCTGAGGCATCTAACAAGAACATTCTCAAAATCCTACACAGAACTGTGAGTAAATCTGAAAGAGACTGGCATTTACAATTAAATCTGGCACTTTCGGCCTACAGAACAAGCGTCAGAACACCAACTGGAGCCATGCCATTTTCCCTAGTCTATGGCACTAAGGTAGTATTACCTATTGAGGTCGAGATCCCATATTTCTGGGTATCTTTATAAGGTCTTGTTACTGATGAACAATACCGCATTGATCGGGTAAATTATTTAGACTTACTTGATGAGTGTAGGCAACAAGCATTCAATCATCTGAAAGTGTACCAAAAATGCATGTCAAAAGGGTACAATAAAAAGGTCAAACCATGACACTTTCAAGAGGGGGATCTCATTCTGAAAGAGAATCCTAAGAACCAGTCTAATAGAGAACAGAAAGGAAAGTTTGAACCCAACTGGCTGGGACCTTATGTCATTACTACAACTTTTGGGACTAAATCTTATCAGCTAGCTATGCCTGAGGGAAATTTTCTTCTTGATCCCATTAATACTCTACATTTGAAGTGATTCTATGCTTGATGTCTAGCTAGTAGAGCCTATGCAATAAAAATCTCAGAAAATACCAAAAAAATTAGAAAATTGATCTTGAAGAAATTCAAAAACAGTGGAAAAAGTCTTGAACAAAGGTATCCTTGGTGAAAATCTAGCAAACAGGCACCTTGATACTACAAAAACATAAAAAAGCAAAAATATCAAAAAAATTGAAAAAGAGAAAAAGTGCCTTGATGAAAACTTGGCAAACAGGCATCTTGTAGAAAAAATAAAAATCTTTGCCGAGTGGTGAAATCCTAGCAAACAGGCATCACTCAAACTCTGTGCTCTATCTATCAATGCACTGACAACACTAAAACTTCATACTTGCACCTGTGCTATTTGGTGACTCTAATTCCTTACCAATGTCTTATCCTTGTTTGGGATTTATCTGCATTTACATCTTGGGAATAGTCATTTTGCACTTGGGGCATCTTTGCTAGCATGGTCAGTTTGTGCCTACTAGGTTGTCCTAATCATCTTGTCTAGGATGGTTTGCCTCTCCAAATAGTAACAGACATCAAACTAGTGTTTCTCAACACTTAAAATCTAGGAACTTAAAACAAACAAGTGTTTCTCAAAACTTTAATCAAACAGTGTTTCTAAGAACTACCTTGGATTGCAATTACTGACATATTTAATCTCACATACACTCAGACATGAAAACATATTGTTTGAATTCCAAGTTCTAATTGTTGAATCTCTTATGTGCTTGAAAAATGAATCAATAGTATTTCTCCATACTACTTAAACACATAGTTTGATCTGGTTATGATTCTTTTATGTTCCCATAATGTTTCATACTGGGGGGCATCTAAGCGATTATAAATTTTCTTTCATTGATTCTCAATTGGTGATTGTTATGTCTTCCGAGTTACTCCATGACATCTATTCAAAAACAAAGAGTCCCAAGGACAGGAGGCATAACCTTTTCTTGGTTTTCTGTGTATGGTGATTGTTCCAAATGATCCTATAAATTTCACCTAACTTGGATGTTTATGGTAAGATCTGCCAACATGAGTGGATAGCTGCATATATCTTGATCTTTGTTATGTGTAAACTATGGTGAGGTTGAAAGAATTTCCTTGTCTATTTTATAAATTAGATTCTCACTATAGTGTATGCTACATGATATACCCAAGGATATGAATTTTCAAGGTCATTACGGGTCACATATCTTACATTACACTTAAACAGAAACTAATTCTAAACATTAAAAGGAGATAACTAACTTGTCATCCTGGCTTCTATACCTTGATGCCTAAGTTTATTTTTGACATTGCATCCAATACACATAGTATTCATACTTTCATGATACCAGTGGGTATTAGTGACATTTTTACTATCAGGTGATGTTTGTTACAACAAATTCCCAATGATGATAAAATGCTTTAATGTATACAAAATCAGTGATAGTCCTAAGAGTCTGCATATACATGCATTTAGAGATTGCATGATTCATTTTATAGAGAACAACATAAAAAGGACTTGAGCTTAAAACAAATTCTTGATTTGACCAAAATCTAGGTTAATTACATACATCAATATTATTGATATTCATGTCGTTGCATATCCATGACATACATTATGCATTCATTAATGAGAAAGAGAAAAAAAAAAGACAAAAACAAAGCATTCACGCATTTCATTTAATTTTACATCCTAAGTGCATCCATACATTTATTTTCATAAAGAAAAATCTCAAAAACATTCATTTTCATATTCACTTAGTATCATTTAAAACACATTCATGTCAGTAATAAATCCAATCAGCATAAATGATGTCATCACATATCTAATCTAACTCATTAGGAGACCAAGATAAACATAATCACATGTGCATCACAAGTCTAGAACATCTATTGAAAGCATGAGAATCCAGGAACATATCAAGATCAGGAACAACTATCTCAGATATATCAGATATGGAAAAGATAAAAAATGTGGAACTATCTACAAAACAAGTATCAGAGTATCAGTATGAATCAGATATACATGTATAAATATCATGGTACAAAATAATGATCTCAGAAGGATCCAGATATACAATAGGCTCTCAAAAATATCTACAATATCAGGACTAACTCCCACCCTCTCCCTAATTTGGCGAAGGAGGAAGAGGTGGAACAAATGGAGCTGGCGGTGGCATGGCCCCCTCAGACTGCTGAGCCAAACATGAAAAGGAATGTTCTCTCTGACCCTCTGGAACTACAACATGATATAAAGAAAAATAGTAAGTTACCCTCTATCCCTAGTGGGTAGCTATCTGAGCCTATGTATCTCTCTCTACCCTGAGGATATCACCCTGCCTGTCTCTCTCTACCTTGAGCTTCTCAAGTTGTGTATCTCTATCTCCAATCAAGGCCTCTAAAGTAATGATCCTCACTCTAAGCTTCTCACGCTCAATCTCATACTGTGACAATGTTTCTCCATCTCGGCCTGGACCCCTACCTGTATCCTACCCTGAAGGCCTATCCTATGGCCTATCATGTTTCCTATCTTGTTGTTGTTGTCTCTACCTCTACTTCTCTCTAGCCAATAAAGGACTTGGATCCCTCTGAGTAGCAACAAATCTCAGCTGAGTCTGCATACCACTCCCACTTCCACTAGCACTCTCTCCACCACCCACTGCACCTCTACCCCTGTCATCAACATCGTCCTGGTCATCTGGACCATGTCCCCTATTAGGAGAAGGGAACCTAGAATCTCTCTCATGTCTACCTCCATCTCGTCCTCCATCTCTCCCCATGGCCCCTCTATCTCTCTACACTCCTCCTCCACCTCTGACAGGCTGGTCCTCTGCAAGATCATAATCCAAGGGATCCTCAATTTGTGGAATGGCCTCATTAGGCATTATAAATAATAGAAATGGATACTGAAGCATTTGATCATGAATTCCATTTGAACATCCACCATCAGCCACATCAAGATGCAACTCCCAAGGTATGGCTACCATCTCTGCAATGGCTCTCTACGGAGTCTCATAACCCAACTACCATCCCCACTATGGTGTCTCTTCATGAAACCATGCATATATTGATGTATCTTGGCACTTTCCCTACAATCAACTATACTTCCTCAGTACACGAGTCACTATGAATCTCTCAATAATGTATCTAGTCCATCCGATCAGGTACCTGCTCTGAAAACAATAAGGCATTGCTGCCTATCTGATCCCCACTCCTCAAAATCTAGGTAAGGACACCATACTACTATAGTCATATCATCAAACAGATGGTGCCAATACTCTACCTTGCCTAGGTAGGGTTGTTGTTTCCATCTGGAATACATATATATGTATGGCTGCTCGAGTAGCCACTGCCTATCCACTATCAGTCATGTAACTGAGATATGCTCCCAGACCCAAATCTGAAGAACCAAAATACCAACTGTCATGCTCCATGAATAATGATATACTATCTCATGCAACTCTCTGTACATGTGTGTGAGGATACAACTACCCCATGCAAATCTGCGCCTTGACACAATCATCTGCTTGAGCATGTCGATCCAACCAACCATGAATCTGTGTTGTCCATGATGAGGCATAAGGATGCCTCCAATCAATCCAGCCATGTATACAGGAAGGCACTCATAATGGTCACACATGTAGTCCCATGTCAAATACTGGCGCGCAATAGTATCATCACCGAAGAATCGTTGTGTTGTCACGATCAATGAAGCTGAGGTCAAATAAAAATGCACCTCTTATCCCATAACAGGAACTCTTAATATCCACCACATGTCCTCCAGTGTGATGGTCATCTCACCCATAGGAAGATGGAAGGTTTTGTTCTTTGAGTGCCACCTCTCAGCCAGAGTAGTCAACAACCCTCGATTTTCCCTGATATCGGGTAAATCCCTTAGTGATAGTAAACCCACATGAGCAACTAACTCTACATCCTCATCAATAAAATCCCTCGACAGAGCAAGGACATTACCAGGATATGGTCCTCAAAATAACACTACCTCAAAAGGAACCTGTTCAAACAGATAGTAATTCAAGAAAAGTTCAAAATCAGTGGTCTATCTCAGCTAGCTAAGCATAAAACCTATCCGCTAATTGTTTTCATTGTTAGTAGAAGTAAAACAGTCCAACTGGGCATTTAACTAAATTAAAAACTCAAAATTATTCTATTTATACGGGGTGTGATCCTATTTGCAAGATACGATCCCCAATTTCTAGGATGCAATGGGGCATCTAAGGTGTGACCCTATTTTTGTAGGACGTGACATGGGATGCCACATGTGACCCTATTTTTACATGGTGTGAAATTTTGACAAACATTAAAAAACTTACAACATGCGACCCAAAATGGAGAAATGGGGTGTGATCCTGAAATTACAGGATGCGACATGGGATTTTGGGGCAAAAACAAAAGCGACGTGGGATTTACAGGATGCAACGCCCAATGTAGGAAATGACTCAAAATTAAAAGGGCTATAACTTGAGCTAAAAAGAATAAAAATAAAAACTAGAAATTTCAAAAGGTAGGTTTTTAGGTACTTATGAGAGGTGGGTAGTCAGATGGATGTTGATATCGATGGCCAAGCTCAAAATGATGCTTCTCCATGGGGACCACCATCTTCTCTACAGAGCTCTCTGAATTACTATAGTGAAAGTACAATTGAGTGAGTCAAAAGTGAATTTGGGCCTATATATTTGCCTTTTGAGCTATTTAGGAGCTCCAAAACTCCTCCCAGACAATTAAAACTCATTTGGTTCTCTTTCTGATCAATCAAGAACAAAATTGAACGTGCCAACATTATTCTACATAGTGTAGTAAAATTTTTACAACAGCTCCTAAAAATGCAAAATTTCTCCATATGTTCTGAAAATGATTCACAAGCTTTACACAATCAGTTTTCTGGGTTCTATATCATCACACTGCACATTATTCATCAAAAATCTTCGTCAGACATCATTTAATCAGACTCAAAACTCACATTTTAATGTCATTAACTTGGTACAAGTGTGTTTTCTATTAACACACCTCCATTTCTTCACTTCTTATAATTGATTATTTCTTGATCCAACCAACCCATGCAAGTGATACATCATTTCAACATAGGGATTTTATTCTTTTTCCTTTGATTTCTTTCCTGAGGGGGCATGATCACACTATAATCAATCAAATTCTTACTCAAAACAGCATTAAAATGACTTTGTCATAAAAAAACTAAAGGCATGACACTTCCTTGACTAAGTCGGGAATATTGGATTGAAGACTTTGGTTCTCAGAAGCTAGATATCCTATGTCTACCTTTTCTTAGATTCTTATTAAAATCTCCTGGCAGCTTTGTACTGACCTTCATTCAATCGAGTTCAGAGTCAGTATTATCAATTTTGGGACGACAACCAAGTTCAAAATTGGTATCTTTAAGATCTTTTCTTATTGACCTTTGTTCGATCATGTTTAAATTCAATTCTATTAGTTTAGTTCAATCAATTGCAAGACTGATACTCATTAGGCATTTCGTTCGATCATGAGAAAAATTCTCAAACTTTTTGAAGTCAACATCAAAAACTTTCTTTGAATCAATGCGCTGCATGCACATCTATTCAAAGAGGGGAAAATGTAACCACCCTTCTTTGGTCTGATCATACCCCCAATCATGTCAAAATAATTCTTCAATTTACTTGCATAATTCATTTAAGTCAAATTTAATCTCCTAAGTAATTTAATCACTAAATTACATTAATTGCCTTAGTCAATTAAATCAAATCAAATCAATTTTATCAAAAACATGGCTAAGTTAATAAATTAAAAGGAATTAAATAAAATCCTAATTGCACCTCATCACTTGCAAAAATCCAATCCCCTAGCCTAACTAATCTAATTAATTGGCTATAGTCCTAATTAATTATCAAAAGCAAACAAAAGCTTAAATAATTAATTTCCCCTATTATTGAAAGAATATATTAATTATATAATTCATTTCAATAATATTCCCTTTAACCCCTAACCTAACTTATCTAAACCACATTAACCATGGGTTTGAACTAATCCCAACCCCTTCACCCATGCTAAGCCTAATCCTAATCTTAATCCCATCTTAACCCACTTCCTAATGATGTCACATTCCTAATCTTTTGATTAGGAATTCAACTCATTCCAAAAAGTCCACATTCTCAAGCTCCCCTTCCCTCAAAGTCCACTTTCTCAAGCTTAGACTTACACTCTCACCATGCTTCATTAATTCTCTCATAAATGCATCATTAATGCTTATACCCTCACCAAGCCTAATAAATGTTATCCCTCATTAATTCTCTTGCACAAGTATTTAATGGCCTTATCTCTCCTCTCACTCCTAATTTCTTCTATAAATAGAATGAGTTTTAAGCTCAATGGGCCCCTAATTTTTGGATTGTTGAAAGCATTTTTATGTTGTTCATAATATTAGAGACCTATATTGCATTATTAGCTTTCATATTATGCATTGTTATAATCTTCATTTTTAGAGCTTAAAATGCATATTTCTTGGGCATGTAGATTAGTTTCATTTGAATCTTTCATTCTATGTTGTATATGTCACTGACAAATGCATAATCTGAGGGCAATTATAATATTTTTCATACTCTCCTAGATAGGAAGAAAAAGGTCAATTTTAGCAATTGATATGCTTGCTAACCTTTGTTTTCACTAATACAATGACTTACTAAAGTGTTGTGTTGCAGTTGCAGGAACCATAAAACAAAACACACACTATCCAGTGGGCATGAAGTCACTCTAGATGAAAAGATTCCTAACAACAACATACATCAATTTAAAATCTGTAATTGATCACTGAACTTGATTGTGCCTTACATACTCAATTCACACTTCATAAAAGCAGATCATGTAATTATCCAATTCACTTCAATTCTTTACTCAATGAAATTTCCTTAAGGCTGTTTAATTCTATATAAAAGAAACCCTAAACCAATTAGACCCTCTACCTTATAGAGTGATGGATCAAAATGTCCTTAACACTTAACCCAAATGATCAGAAGAAACTAAAGCAAAGACATTACAATTCAATCAAAATATACAAGTTACAGGAGGTTAGAGACATATCTTATTACTAAAACATCCAATACATAAAGAATCAGAGCCAAAAGGACCACTGATAGTCTTAATTCCACATTCATAGCTTGCAAGCCTTCTTGTGGCATAAATTTCCCATCCTTACAAATGAACTCAAAAACCCTACATATACAAGAATGATTCCACACATTTTGACCACCTTAGGACAAAAAGAAACCCTAAAACACAACCACCACAACTCAGGAAACAAGCCAACATAAATGTAGAAAAAGACAGGGACGCAGCAAAGGTTAAAATATTGCAGAATTTGATCAAAAATCCTAATTTTTGACCAAGAAACATTAATGAAGCTCCAAAATATTAGCAAGTCAGTCAATTAGGCACCCTTATGCCTTAATAAATTTATCCAAAAGATCATATCACACAATTAAATGCCTCTGCAACCCAGAAAGTAGCGCCATGGTCCAAAAACCCTGAGAAACAAATTAAAAATTCAAATATATGATTGCAATGGCTACAGGTGGCATGGAAAAAAGAATCAATGACTGAGGTTAAAAACTTTATCAACTTTAAAAGTGATTCATCAATCTTCTTTTAATTACTTGGGCTGGCGATATGATGTGCCACATAGCATGCAGGTGTGATGCCTTTATCTCTATCTCTCAATCATCTTCTTCATTGAGGCTTAATGCTATCCATTAGATCCTTCTTTTTCTATCTTCCCTTTAACCATCTCTATCTTCAAAACCATAGGTCTCACTGACCTCTACGTGGTGCACCACAAATGGCTCTAAGAAATCCCCTTATGTTTTCTAACCTATGCTGACCAGACCCACCTTGTACACGTGGAAAATAGTCGCAATGCCTCAAAAATTATCAGACAATCATTTCTTATTTCAGGAAACATGTTGACCACATGATCAAACCAAAATTGATCACATATTAACTTCACTCAAGCATCAATCTGGTCCCACTAAATACCATATATCACCACAACACATTGCCTTAAAGACTATCCATCATGCATCTTTGGCTTGAGGCAAAGTGCCAGTCACACAATGAAATTTGAACCAGCTGCTCTTTAACCATCCTTTGACTTCAACCTGGCCCTTCCATGAACAAATGGCATTCGGTCATGATGCCTCCAATGGTAAAAAGCTTCATCTTGGTGATCAAGGGAAAGCGATATCCATATATCTTCTCACATCTGCACAACCTTTATCGACCCTTGAAACCCCAAAATTGATGATATCAGCAATGCTACATAGAGAAATGGCACTATGCCTTGAACCATTAAGAAATTCATCTTTCTCTTTAAGGGAAAGTGAGAACTGTGGATGAATTTAAATATGACAGAGCATTAACATTGGCAAAGACCAAATGGAAAAGTGGGCCTACCAAGATCAGAGGACACGTGGCAGCCTGTCACATTGCCTTGATGAGTAAAAAGGAATCGTCTTCGATTTTGAGGGAAAGTGCCCATTGTTGTTGGATTGAGATAGACTAGCACGGGAGATGAAAAGGTAAAAAGCTTATGGGAACTATAGAACTCAGGAAAAATTAAAGGGAACCCCGCTTAGGACATAAGGAAAAAAGATGGCCTCACTTGACGATAACTTAAGGGACATGAGACTTAAATCACTTAAGTGAAAAAGGTAACTTCATTTTATATCATGAGCCAGAAGCTTAGGGTTTTTTCACTAGCGGCTAGAAATTTGAAAGTAGGGCCTAAGGAGATAGAAAGATTTAGCAGGGTTTTTACCATTTAGACCAAGAAATCTTCAAGATTTTAACAGTGATAAAATAGGCTTCGACTGAGGAAGGTTGAACACGAGTTCAACACTAGAAAAATAGCACTCTGGGATGCAGACCAACATCTAATAGAAAAACCCTAAAACTTTGAAAATAAGAAAATATGTACAAACATTTATATCACTGTGCATGGTTAGAGATTTTATGAGAAAAAGGCTTCAAAAACTTCCCATGCATAGGCAAATCCTACGTTTCAGTAGTACGACTCGACAAGAAATAGGAATCCTTTCCATGTTGATCATGTACAAACAAATTTCCTATTCATAAGGACTCAAATTTTCCATGCTTTCCTTTATCTTCTAACCTTGCATTCCACTGGAGCACCATGGCATTCACATGAAATTTTCTTTTAGGTGCTTTCTTGTCAAATAAATAATTGGACTGCTACTAGATCTATTGATTTTGTATTTGTGCTTCACTTTTGATCTCATCCAACTCTACCAACTGCAACATCCTATTCTGCATTGGATCTGTCATTTCTATATCCTCATCCTGGATGAATTTGTATATAGGAAACAATTTATTTAATGATAATTTAGCATGTGTTCCATAAACTAATTCAAAGGGGAAACACCTATAGCTTTTTTCACTATTATCCTATCAGCCCACAAGGATAATTTAAGCTTTGAATTCCAATGTCTCTTATTATTTTCTAGTGTCCTTTTGATAATCTTTAGAATGCTCTTGTTATTAGATTTTGCCTGTCCATTTTCCCGTGGATGATATGGTGAATAATATGAAGTCACAATACCATACTGTTCACAAAAATCTTTGAATTCTTCAGACCTAAAGCACATGGAATTATCCATAACTAGCTTTCTTGGCACACCAAATCTGGTCAAGATTTTATCTATCATAAAATCAATGACCACCTTACCAGTTTCCTTCTTGGTTTGTATAGCCTCAACCCATTTTGTAAAATATCTAGTGGCAACAAGGATCCAACTGTGACCCCCACTAGACTTCTCTGCAAATTCACCAATGATATCAATACCCCATTGGACAAAAGGGACTTCAACCAAAATTGAATTCAAAGGAAAATCCCCTGAACACACTACCTTCTTCAAAATCCTTTGACAAGCCTCACACTTCTGCACAAAATAATGAGTATCCTTGAAAAAACAAGGCCATTAATAACCAGCTCTAAGTATCTTATGTGCAGTTTTCTTTGTGGAATAGTGGCCTCCACAAACACCACTGTGTGTTTCTTTTAACACCTCAGACTCAGATTTATCTACACAAAAAAAAGAGAATTCCATCTCTATTTTTCCAATACAAATCTCCTTGAATCAACACATATTTTTGAACCTTTAGTCTAAGATCCCTTCTTTGATTTTCTATCATGTCCTCAAGACACTTAGTGTTCTTTAAAAAATATACAATATTAGTATAACATGGCTACATCTTAATTCTAGTTGGCATTGGCATATCATTTTTTTTCACATTTTTCACTTGGGTAAGCTCCATATTTGTATCCTTCATGAGCTTTGCCAACCCCAAGCCTCTAACTAATTTGGTAATTTGAATCTCTAGATCAAATTCTTGTATTATGTTGATCCACCTACACCTATTTCCAGTAACCTCACTTTGTGACAATATATCTTTAATAGTAGCATGAGGTACATATGCCACCACTTTAACACATACTAAATAAGGCCTAAAAGACTTAACTTCCTTAACTAAGGCATAAGATTTATTTTCCATGATTTCATAGTTCAATTCAACTTCCTGTAAGGACTTGCTAAAAAATGCAATTGGATGTTCAAATCCCTCCTTGTTCTTCTGTAGTAGCACTGGAGCAATGGTATGGAATGAAGCAAATGAGAAAAGAGAAAATGGTAATTTATAATTTGGAGATTTTAAGACTAGTGCTTCCTGAATATCCAACTTAATATTTTCAAAAGCATGTTGAGCTACTTGATTCCAATCATACTTAACACCATTCTTTAGCAATTTGGCAATGGGATTTACAATTTCTGCAAAATTTATAAGGAACCTTCTTACAAAGTTTATATTTCCTAAGAAATATTGTACCCCTTTGATATTCTTGGGAGGAGTCAACATATTAATAGCTTCAATCCTCTTTGGATCTATTCTCACTCCCTCTTTGGAGACTATATTCCCTAATAACTTTCCTTCTAAAATAGAAAAATGGCAATTCTTTGGATTAAGAGATGCTCCAAACTCCAAAGCCTTACCAAAAATCTTTTCCAGATGTCTGAAATGATCCTCATCTCTCTTTGAATATGCAATGAGATCATCCTGATAGACAACCATAATTATGTTTATGAATTCCTTAAAAGCAACATCCATTGCTCTCTGAAAAGTGGCCCCTGCATTGATGAGACCAAATGACATTCTTACATAAACATAAGTTCCCCAAGAGGTAGTAAAAGTTATCTTGAATTTTTCTGACTCATTGACCAAAACCTTATTATAACCAGAGAATCCATCCATCATTGATAAAATGTCACACCCTGTAACTCTTTGTAGCATTGCCTCCATATTAGGCAAGGAATAATTATCTTTTAGTGATGCTACATTAAGGTTTCTGAAATGAACACAAAGCATGATATCTCCATTATTTTTTCTCACTGGCACAAGGTCTGACACCCAAGATGAATGTTTAATTGGTTTTACAATTTGAGCCTCCCTAAGTTTAATTATTTCTTCCTACATTTTTTAAGCAGGCAACGAATTGATTGGCCTTTGCTTCTGCCTAAAAGGTTTCACATCAGGATTTAGAAGAATTTCATGTTGAAATAGATCCTTCCTATATGCCTTGAGATCTTCATAGGACCAAGAAAAAACATGCTTGTACTTCTTTAATAAGCTAGTCAAATTTTCTCTGATGTGAGGGGATAAGTTATTTCCTATGTATACCATTTTAGGGACAGCCTCTGACCCTAAATTTGCCCCTTCAACTTTATCCATATTGAAATCAGATTTCTTAAGCAAGTGGCCATCATTGTCACTAAAGATGGCCTTAAGTTGAACCAAACCCTTAGGTATGACATTATTTGGTAACTGAACAACCTCAGTCCCAAAAATAGTTTGTTTGTCATCTAGGGTTTCAACGAAAGCATTAGAGTCAATTCTCTGGCCCTCATAATCATCCATACATTGAATGAACCTGAGAGTATCAGTACCATCCTCAAAGACTTTCCAATTATATACATTATCAGGAATTGCAGGCCTGATATTGGTTTCAATAGTAGAGCTCCCAACGAAAGTTATATCATTATTCTTTATGGCTATTCTTGCTAAAAAAACAGCCATAATGTTCTAGGATCACTCTACCCATTCTATTTAAAAAGAATAAAAAAACTCAATTTTATCC
Source organism: Thuja plicata (assembly GCA_018584345.1). Classification (NCBI taxonomy): domain Eukaryota; kingdom Viridiplantae; phylum Streptophyta; class Pinopsida; order Cupressales; family Cupressaceae; genus Thuja; species Thuja plicata. The sequence continues at coordinate 1,311,745 of MU224906.1, forward strand.
CATACTACATGCTTGTATAATTTCAATCTATCATTTTTAGTAGCATACATGGATCTAATTTGAGAGACAGATAATTTAGAGTCCCCAAATACTTTTAAGAACTTTATGGTAACCTCTAAGCCCAATAACAATGCCTCATATTCTGCAGTATTATTTGTGCATTGAAAATCTAAGAGAAAAGAATATTTAAATGTAGTACCTAATGGAGATATAAAAAAAAACCAGCTCTAGATCCTTCTTTGGAGCATGCACCATAAAATTACATCTTCCATATCTCATCTTGATGTGATTGTGACTCCTTCACAATTGGGTCTTGATTTTCAACTTTGGACCCATCTTGTTCAATCCAAACATTTTCCATGTCAACATCCACAAAGAAATTGAGCACTTTGGGATCCCTCCTTTCAATTATCATTGGAGCTCATGGCTCCCTATACAATTTTACATCACTCCCATTGATAGGGATTGTAGCATATGACAAATCTAATTGCAAATGTCCTCCAACAGTTGTTGCCCACTTTCTAGACAGCAACATACCATAATGTGATAGTGTATCAACCACAATAAAATTGATCTTAAAGGTAGCCTTAGGACAAAAAAAATCTTCAGTTCAATACCTTTTAAGGTTCCTATTACAGGTACCTCTCTATTATCCATCAAAAAACATCTTCCAAAAGATGTATCAACATTTAAGCCTAATTCCTTCATAACACCATAAGGCATTACATTTGATGTTGCACCTAAATCTATCATACAATTTATTATTAATTGGTCATTCACTAGAAATGTAACATAAAAAGGATCTATATGAGAAGCCTCTTGAGTAATAATGTTCCCATCATAAATTCTAGGAACCCACTGCTCCTCATCATCTCTTTTCATCTTGACAGTCTTTGTAATAGGAACAAAATCATCAGTTATACCTTTGAGTAAAGAGAAAGCAACCTCTTTGTGCTCCTTTATTTTCAACATCTCAACTAAAGGTATAGATACCTTCATTTGATATAGTGTATTCTTCATGTAAAAAATAGGAAAACCTAAGACATCCCCATTGGAAGCTTACTCTTTTTCTCCTTTGACTTCTCTTTTCCTTGATCAACAATGGGGGTATCCTTGCTTTTCACCTGAATACTATCATTGTTTTGAAATGGGGGTTTAGTAGAACCTTATTTTATAAAAAAATGAACTAGGATTTCCTTGATCCTTATCTACTCTCCTATATCTTAAATTGTAAGTAGTCCTAGCTTGAGAAATTGTAGCAACAGTGAGAGATCTCACCTCTTCATCACTGGGTCTTCTTAATTGAACATGTTCATCCTTTGGATTAGAAACATTTATAGTATGATTCATAACATCGTATGTTTCATCACCTTTCTCTCCAGCATATGTCATGAACATATTAAATTTAGGTCTCTCCTCCTCTTGATCACTTTGTTGATCCTCATTCTCAATAGACCCTACCAAAGCTTGGGTAACTGCACATTCACAAGGAGAATGTGACATATTGTAGGGTATACACCAAGAAACATTCTCTAAATTTTTTATATTATTTCTCTTCAAAGGATTAGGAGTACCCTTATTATTTATATTACTTGGTCCCTCTAACAGAGGTTTACCATCCTTCCAATTTGTTTTATGGGGCATGTCCTACAATCTATAAGGTTGATCAGACCTTTGATTTTATTGTCTATTATTCTAAAATCCTCTTTCATTCTTGTCTACCTTATCAGTAAGGTCCTTGATTATAGTGACTAGTTTGTCAACTTTATCAGTTTTACCTTCTTCCTTGGGAAATATATTAGATTGACCCTTAAGGTCTTTCGATACCCTACCATCATCTATCTTCCCAAGTTTACTTGATGCCCTTCTATTACTTTCTATATTTACTAACATCCTATAATCATCCCTTAAAGTATTAGGATTCTTATCCCTTACAAGATAGGCAATATTACCATCCAATGCATTGCAATATGTAGTAAGACATACATTTTCATCTAACCTCAACACTTGGAATATTCTATGCATGGCCTTCTGGAATCTTCTATTGAATTCAATTATAATTTCATTTGGAAAATTCTTGATATTATTGAACTCATTCAACATATAACTGGAATTTACCTGATCACCATATTATTCTTTAAAACATTGTGTAAATTCATCCCATGAACTAATGCTTCTAGTAGCAAGGCCATGGTACCAATCTCTGGCATCTTCAATTAAGGATTGTGCAAATATCTTCATAACAATATCCTCATGCTCAATTCCATAGTCATTCATCTTGTCAGAGAAATCCTTTAGGTGCTCTTCACCAATTATTACATTATTTCCACTAAATTTAGGGATTTTATCCCTTATTTCATTTGAATGAAATTTGGCTAGCCTAGAATACCATCAAAATATAATTGTTTATATGTCTCTAAATGCATGGATCTTCTCTAAAACCCACCTCCAAGATTCTGGCCAATTGTACCTATTGGAGATTTGCTTCTGTGAAAATAGTTGATTGTATGTTTTTCATTGATGACAACATATAGTATACAGCAGTGAACTGTATTCACTTTTCAGTATGGATATGTGGAAGCCTTGTGTGGTTGTTTTTATGTTTCAAACATAGTTACTATATCATGTGCATACACGCAGAGTAAGATGTTTAGTAATAGTTGAGTTATGTTACTCTATTTACCAGACACAGTTTCACAAGATTGTTTTTTCTGAAAGCCGACAGTAATTTTATTGATTCTTTACTTGCGTCTATCTATGGGATATGCATGTTCAGATTCATTTTTTAGTTATGATTGTAAGTTAATTATCCAAAGGTGCTAATCATGTTTCATCCAAAGCATGATGTTTAGGTAATTTTGGTGGAGCCGACTATGTGAAGTGATGCATCTATTCAGTTTGAGTTGCGCGATTCTAATTATGTTGTGTGCTTGGTTTGGCCGACTAAAGAAGAATTGAAGGGATTCCTAAAGCCAAAAAAGATCATATCTTTTGGAGAAGATACTTATAGTAGTTCATTTGAAGATCACCAAGTGTGAATGATAAGAAAAGAGATAGAAAAATAATAGAAAAGAATGTTGATTGTTTTGGGACAGTAAAGCCATTTCATTCATCAGATAAAGATCTATGTGAAAAATCAAAGAGTATATACAATTCATTAGAATTGGTCAAGATATCAGGTCTACTCAAATAGTTCATTATCAGATATAGTATATATCTATTTTACTGAAGGTTGTAGCCTTCATCATATTAGCAGTGATCTTTTTGGATAGTGAGTCCTCACCCCTAACAAGGTTATTTGTAAAAGACTCCTAATAGGGTTCAACCCTTAAACAGGTCACTGTACTTATTGCATTGTAAAGAAAAACTCCTAACAAGGTTGCAAGACCTTCTAACAGGGATTATTATACTCAAGTACAATTCTTTGTGGGTGCTAATTCCCATTGGGGTTTTTACCTAGTTTGGTTTCCCTATAACCAAAATTGGGGTCTTCTATTTTGTGTTATCTTAAATGTGTATGTGCTTATGATATTTTGTAATTAATTGGAGAAAAAAATTTAACTTGCTGATAACTGATTCACCCCCCCCCCCCCCC
>MU224906.1:1317843-1336952 GCA_018584345.1 Thuja plicata
TAAATACCACTCTAAAGAAGATATCATTGGAGATCAAAGCAGTAAAGTCTTGACAAGATCCAGAGAAAAAGGTTCAACCATTGATGAAGAGGTATGCTTACTTTCATAGATTGAACCCTTAAGTGTTGAAGATGCATGTAATGATTCAGATTGGAAAAGTGTTATGCAAGAAGAATTAGATCAAATAAAGAAGAATGACACATGGGAATTGGTCCCTAGACCTTGTGACAAGAATGTGATTGAAACTAAGTGGATATTCAGAAACAAAATGAATGAAGATGGGATAGTGATAAGAAATAAAGAAAGATTGGTATGTAAAGGATGTACGCAAAGAGAAGGAATTGACTATTCTGCTACATTTTCCCCTGTGAGAATATTGGAAGCTATAAAGTTATTTTTATCCTATGCAACATTCAAGAAGTTCAAAGTATATCAGATGGATGTCAAGTCAGCTTTCCTAAATGGTGACTTGAAGGAAGAAGTCTACATAGAGAAGCCTAAAGGATTCAAACTTTTAAACAAACCAGACATGGTATGCAGACTAAAGAAATCCCTCTGTGGACTTAAACAGGCCCCAAGAGCATGGTATGAGATACTTGATGGCTACTTAAGAAAGATTGGATTCAAAAAGGGAGTAGCAGATTGCAACCTATTCATCAGAGAGGCACCTAAAGGTTTACTACTTGTTGCTATCTTTGTTGATGAGATTATTTTTGGAGGTAATGACAAGCTTAGTGTAGAATTCACAAAAGAGATGTAGAGTTAATTTGAAATGAGCATGATTGGACCTATCAAATATTTATTGGGATTAAATGTAAAACAAACAGACAAAGGCATATTCATAAATCATTCTAAATATGTGAAGGAGATATTAAAGACTTTCAAGATGGAATATTGCAAGCCAGTAAGCACCCTCTTGATAACAGGAAGCAAGATTTCTAAAGATGATGATTCCACAACAGTTGACAAGACACTATACAAGTCTATGATTGGAAAACTCATATATCTCACTCAATCTAGACCTGATATTTCTAATGCAGTTGGCTTTTTTTGAAGATTTGCAGTTGAAGCTTAAAAAAATCACTTAATGGAAATAAAAAGAATATTTAGATACTTAAAGGGAACTATAGACTATGGTTTATGGTATCCTAACTCAGAGAATGTACAACTTCATGTGTATACTGATGTTGATTGGGTAGGTTGTGTTGATGAAAGAAAGAGTACCTCAGGAGGAACAATATTCCTTGGAGATAGATTAGTCACTTGGACAAGCAAGAAGAAGAATTTTATTTCTCAGTCAACAGCTAAGGCAGAATATGTAGCAGCAACATTGAATTTTTCTACAATTGTTTGGATCAAATAGATGATAAAAGACTTTGGAATTCATATTGATTATCCTATTGTTATTCAATGTGATAACACTAGAACTATCAATATGTCAAAGAACTCTATGATGCACACAAATACAAAACACATTAAAATAAAATATCATTTTCTAAGAGAAAAAGTTGCAGATAAAGAAGTAAATTTGGATTATGTGAGCACTAAAGAACAATTAGCAGATATTTTTAAAAATCCTTTATCAAAAAATACTTTTGAGTATCTCAGGGAGAAGTTGGGAGTAATTTCCTTTCCTGAGTCTGATTAGAATTTGCAGCAAGAGCATCAGTCCTTTGGTGAATGATGAAAGGTTGACTACTCTACTTCTAGAGTAGTACCTCTACTTAATATTATTTGGCACCCTTTGCCACCGATGTTAAAGGGGGAGTATATAGTAAGGGGGAGCATATACTCTGGGGGAGTATATAGTCATGAAAAAAAAACACAGTCAGAGGAGCTACAGTAGTGAAGAGGAACCTTTGATGATGATATTGAGAAGATTGTAAAAAGGAGGATACTTTGGGTTGATGGTTTTTTTCATATCATATGTTTCCATCAATGTCAAAGGGGGAGATTGTTGGAGATTTTCTTTTGTGCAAATAGTTGACTATATGTTTGTCATTGATGACAACATATAGTAAACAACAGTGAAATGTATTCACTTTTCACTATGGATATGTGGAAGCCTTGTGTGGTTATTTTTTATGTTTCAGACATAGTTAATATATCATGTACATACATGCAGATTCAGATGTTCAGTCTCAGTTGAGTTATGTTACTCTGTTTACCAGACACATTTTCAGAAGATTGTTTTCAAAAAGCCGATAGTAATTTTAGTGATTCTTTAGTTGCTTCTATCTATGGGATATGCATGTTCAGATTAATGTTTATTTATGAGTCTAAGTTAATTATCCAAAGGCGCTAATCATGTTTCATCTGAAGCATGACGTTTGGGTAATTTTGGTGGAGTCAACTATGTGAAGCGATGTGTCTATTCAGTTTGAGTTGTGTGGTTCTAATTATGTTGCATACTTGGTTTGGTTGACTAAAGAAGCATTGAAGGGAATCCTAAAGCCGACAAAGATCATATCTTTTGGAGAAGATACTTATAGTAGTTCATTTGAACATCACCAAGTGTGAATGATAAGAAAAGAGACAGAAAAAGGATAGAATAGAATGATGATTTTTTTGGGACAGTAAATCCATTTCATTCATCAGATAAAGATCTATGTGAAGAAGCAGAGAGTATATACAATTCATTGGAACTGATCAAGACAGTAGGCCTACTCAAACAGTTCATTATCATATATAGTGTATATCTATTTTACTAAAGGTTGTAGCCTTCATCATATTAGCAATGAGCTTTTTGGACAGTGAGTCCTCACCCCTAACAGGGTTATTTTTAAATGACTCTTAACAGGGTCTGACCCTTAACCAGGTCACTGTACTTATTGCATTGTAAAGAACAACTCCTAATAGGGTTGCAAGATCTTCTAACAGGGATTATTATACTCAAGTACAGTTATTTGTGGGTGCTAATTTCCACTGGGGTTTTTACCTAGTTTGGTTTCCCCGTAACCAAAATTGTGGTGTTCTATTTTGTGTTATCTTAAATGTGTATGTTCTTATGATATTCTGTAATTAATTGGAGAAAATAATTTAACTTGTTGATAACTGATTCACCTCCCCCCCCCATCTCTATTATCCCTTGGGACTATTCCAACAGTACCAAGACCCTAGCCTTGATTTGTAGTACCCTAAAATGAACTAGATCTCATGGTAATAGTATTAAAAAAAAATTGTTTTGACCTTAGGACCTAATCTACTACTACCCTGAGTATTAGTAGTAGTGTTAATTTCCATAATATTTGTAGTAGAATGAATGAAAGCAATCTTTTTCTTCATTTCTGCAGTAGCAGCATCTAACTCAGCCTTTTCCAACTATTTGGCAATATAATCTTTTACTTTTCTGGCTCTTTCTAGTTCTATGTCAAGTAAAGACATACCCTAAGATACCTTCACTGTATCTTTGGTCTCATTTATTTGTATACCAGTAAACTTATGTTTACCTTTGTCTAATGTAAGGTTACTTGTACCAACTGGAGGAGGATCTCTTAAAGAAGCATGAGGGCTTGAAGGTCTTTCATTTTCCCAATCAAAAATTTGTATGATCACAGGCTCCTGCTCCAACTGACTTTTCTTTAAATATTTTTCCTTCTGCATACACTCCTTCTTGACAACCATATCACCAAAAATCTCCTTATTTAAACCCTTATAATTCTGATCAAAACCCTGGTTCATCAAATTGAGTTGAGCCAGCCTCCTTTGCAACTCCTCATTCTCAACCATGGCTGTCATGACCTCTTCTTCCTTCTCTTTTTCCAATATTTTCCTTAGAATCATTTGTTCTTGTATTTTTCTTCTCAAGGCATCATTATTTCCAAAAATTATATCAGGATTAGGTAAATTAATATCTGAATTTGTAGAATCCTCAAGATTTATAAGATCTATTTCCCTTTATTTTATACTTGTTCATAAGGATCATCCTGTAGAAAATGGTTATTCCTTGTGCTTTGGAAATTAGTATCTAAATTTGAAAGATTTCTAAGTCTAAAATCTCTATTGTTTCTCCTTTCATTATCCATTCTATATTGAACTTGAGTTACAACCTTTTGTTGAAATATGTCTTCTTGGATAGGAGTATCAAACATGTTGTCAAAGAATCCTAAAACATCTTATTTAGCACTCACAGAAGAAGGAGCACTTTCCTTTGGGACAGCACCCAAAGGCTGACCTACATTTGAAGCCTTAGGCTTCCAAGAACTTTCACTAGTGGACTCTATTCTTTTGGACCAATTCCATTTAGCAGGCTTTGGGAGCCCACCCTATAATTCAACTTATGCATGCTCTTTCATATATGCTCTGGTTTGTCTCATATTGTTTATATCTTGAAAAACAAAACCTAAAATAGATTTGTGATTTTAAACAAAAACACTAGCCAACCAAATTTGGAGTTGCCACCCAAACAAACTTCGGATATGTAAAAATGGGACCACACCTTTAAAATTTGCAAATACTTAAGGAAAACTTATGAAATAAAACTACTCTTAGTCCCCAGCAGATGGGTCAATCTCCACCTTGATTTGATAAGAACTTCAAGAATCCTTTGTGCTAAGTCCCCAAGAAATCACCTCTTTTTGTGACTCGGATGGGTCAAATGATATGATTAGTAGATCTTCAAAGATTTTGAAAAGTCTTACAATTTTACTTCTCTATCCCCAGCAGAGTTGTCATTTCTATTAGCTCATTTACTTTTTAATCCTTGTATACATGTGGCTCAGGTATATTCCTCTATAAACCCATGCATTGGTTCAACAAGGAGAAGAAGTAACGTTCAACAAGGTCATGATACCTTTTGCACTTTGAGATCCATAAACTTAGGTGGGCACTACCTATCTTCTTCCCTCACTATCCAATAACTTCACAAGAAGACAGGAATGGTGTATGTAGTATAAAAGATGTAAATGGTAACATATTTTATAAAATTGGACGAGAACCACAAATATAACATGTCAAACAAGTGCCCTATCCACTGGGCATGGAGTCACTCTAGATGAAAAGATTCCTAACAACAATATACATCAATGTAAAATCTGCAATTGATTGTTGAACTTGACTATGCCTTACATACTCAATTCACACTTCATGGAAGAAGATGTAATTATCCAATTCACTTTAGTTATTTACTCACTAAAATTTCCTTAAGGATGTTTAATTCTCTCTGAAAGAAACCCTAAACCAATTAGACCCTTTGCCTTATAGAGTGATGGATCAAAATGTCCTTAACACATAACCCAAATGAATACAAGAAATTGAAACAAAGACATTACAATTCAATCAGAATTCACAAGTTGCTGGAGGTTACAGACATATCTTATTACTAAAACATCCAATACATAAATAATCAGATCCAAAAGGACCATTGATAGTCTTAATTCCACATGCAGAGCTTACAAGCCTTCTTGTGGCATGAATTTCTCATCCTTACAAATGAACTCAAAAACCCTACATATACAAGAATTATTCCACAAGTTTGGACAACCTTAGTGCAAAAGGAAACCCTAAAACACAACCACCACAACTTGGGAAACAAGCCAACATAAATGCAAAAAAGACAGGGAAGTAGCAAAGGTTAAAATATTGTAGAATCTAATAAAAAACCCTAAGTCACCACCAAGAAATATTAATGAAGCTCCAAAATATTAGCAAGTTAGTCAATTAGGCACCCTACAACCTTAATAAATCAATCCAAAACATCAGATCACATAATTAAATGCCTCTGCAACTCAGAAAGTAGTGCCATGATCCAAAAACCCTCAGAAACAAATTTAAAATTCAAATATCTGATTACAATGCCTACAGGTGGTGTGGAACAAATCATCGATGGCCGAGGTACAAAACTTTATCAACTTTAAAAGTGAGTTTTTAATCTTCTTTTAATTACTTAGGCTGGCAATATGATCTGCCACATGGCACAAAGGCGTGATTCTTTTATCACTATCTCTTGATCATCTTCTATATTAAGGCTTAATGCCAGCCGTTAGATCCTTATTTATCTATCTACCCTTTAACCATATTTTTCTTCAAAACCATAGGTCCCACCGACCTCCACATGGCGCACCATAAATGGCTCTGAGACATCCCCTTATGTTTTCTGACCTATGCTAACTAAACCAACCTTGTACATGTGGAAAATCATCATAATGCCTCAAACATTATCAGATGATCATTTTTTCTTTTAGGAAATAGGATTACCACATGATCAAACAAAACATGATCACATATTAACTTCAATGAAGTGTTGATCTGATCTCACTAACCACAACATGTTGCCATAGTGAATTTCCTTAAAGGTTATCCTTCATACATCTTTGGCTTGAGGCAATGTATCAGTCACACAATGAAAATTGAACTAACCTCCCTTTAACCATCCTTTGACTTCAACCTAGCCCCACCATGAATATGTGGCATTCTATCGTGATGCCTCAAATTGTAAAAAGCTTCATCTTGGCGATCAAGAGAAAGTAATAGACGTAGATCTTCTTGCATCTGCACAACCTTTATCAGCCCTTGAAAACCTAGAATTGATGATATCATCAATGCTACATGGAGAAAGGGCATGATGCCTTGAACCATAAAGAATCACATCTTGCGCTTTAAGGGAAAGTGACAACCATTGATGAATTTAAATCTGACATAGCATTAACATCATTGAAGACCAAATTGAAAAGAGGCCCCACCAAGATCAGAGGAGGACATGTGGTAGCCTATCACATTTCCTTGATGAGTAAAAAGGATTCATCTTTGGGTTTGAGGAAAAGTTCTCATCATTGGATTGAGATAGACTAGCACGGGAGATGAAAAGATGAAAAGCTTGTGGGAACTATAGAACTTAGGAAAAATTAAAGGGAGCCCCACTTAGGAAATAAGGAAAAAAGATGGCCCCAATCAACAATAACTTAAGGGACATGAGACTTAAATCACTTGAGTGAAAAAGGTAACTTCATTTTATAACGTGAGCCAAAACCTTAGGGTTTTTCCACCAACAGCTAGAAATTTGAAAGTAGGGCCTAAGGAGATAGCAAGACTTAACATGGTTTTCACCATTCATACCAAGAAATCTTTAAGATCTTAATAGTCATAACACATTTATAACATTAAAGTGACTGGTTAGTCGATCTAACCAAATAGACTCTGTCTTCCCTCTGTTCTTCTGCTAGTGTCACTTAAATCATCTAAAAACTTGCTCCAATCTACAAAATAATTGATGTGATCATATATGTAGAAATATATGACTTATTATATGTTAAGTGTATGATCATACATCTTAACTTGATCTAAAATGCCAGATCCAGTTGACTATTCCTTGCATTTTGTCTTCTGCCCAACTGACTGAACACTTAGTCAATTCATCAATTAATCCTTCAAAACCACCAAAAATCTGATCTCATGCTCCCAATAGATCATGTTTCTAGAAATATAAACACCACAATACATTTCCATGATCAATACTTTGATCATCTTAACCAAATGCCAAAAATCTCCCCCTTTGGCATTGATGGAAACCCTTTGAAAAATATAAACTAGAAATTTGCCTAAGTGTCTAATCTACTACAAAAATAAAAATACATTACATTGTAAAGTAGTAAACTAATTACCAATAGCTCAAAATATCCCCATAGGAATTATAGTCATGTAAACTACTTCCCTTAACCATTACATTTATATTTTTCATGAGCTTTTTCCAAATTTTAAAAAATTACATCATTAAATCACTCCCCCTTTGACAACAATGACAAAGGTATGACAAAAAGTGTCAAAATTTTGTATTAATGTAAGAGTATTATCACCTAGTTACATTCTACTGAAGAAATCACTTAAATTAACCTTTAAAATATATAGATCACTGGCCCAATTCTTCACTAAATCCTCGACAATTACAATCTTTCCAATTAGAAAAAATGCTAATTCTTCTAGTTCATCAATTGTGCACACATATAGAAATGATAAAACTTTTTGTGCTTCCATCACACCATGTTGCAAAATATCTAGCTTGGGGATAAAAAAACACTGTAACTCCGTCAAGTTAGTGACTCTCTTATCTTTCTCACTCCTATTTGACTTCAACTTGTTGTGTACGTTGGTTACCTTTGCACCAAATATAGTAGCAGACTCATATACAGGATCCAAATTTGAAACAAGTAACCTAATCTTGTGCTTAGCTTGACATTTTTCTCTTTCTAAATCCTTAAAAAACTGAGAAAAGTTAGATATATATTTTATAATCTTACCACCTTTAGTTAATGCACTATTCAATCAGTTGACAACCAATGTAATTTTTTTGTTTTTTGTGACAATTGACTAGGCCAAATTCTCTGATATTTTCTTTTCATAGACCTTCTCTTCTCTAAAGACTGCATTATCCTCTAATCTCTTCATTTCCTCACCAGTTGTAGTGACCAAATGGGAAAGTTCCTCCACCGGTGTATCTTTGTCATCATACTTCACATTACTTAACAAATCTGAAAGTAAATCTTTGGTGGAGAGAATTACATGTGCTTCCTACTGCATCCTTTTCTATTTTCCTTTGACTTTATTTCCATAGAAAATTCTATCATCTCTTTGGGTCTGATGGTGCTTACGTCAAGTTGTCCTTTGATCTGTATATCATCATCTATGCTTATTTTGGACTATTTAGGAGGTGTTAGCTTGTCTTTAGTTTGTTCCTTTTCAGTGTTTTCCTCCTTATTTACCTGTTTGTCTTGTGTGTCATCATCAGTGACCTCATTTTCTCTCTTTCTCTTATTTTTTCATTAAGATAACCTTGTCCTTGTGTGGCATCAGTCATTGCTTGACCGGTACTCATATCTATTGGTTCTTCTTCCTTTTGTTTCTCATGTACATCATGTACCTCATGTGTTATCTATTATTCTTGTCTATCTATATTCTCTTCATGTACCTCCATGAAAGGGATGTCTCCTACATTATCCATTTCATTTTTGAGTTCATCAAGTGTGACCTTCACACCATCAAAATTAAATCCTTCACTAGTTTTAGTAACCACTAGATCATACTCTTTTTCTTTCACTCATTCATCTTGAATATCCTTGGAAGTTCCTTCACCCTTATCTTTTTCTAGACCTAAATATTTTCTTAGAATTTCCTTTATTTCTTCCTTCATAGATTGGGTCTCTACAATCAACAGTTGTGTAGCTCTTTCTCTTTTTAAAAATAAGTGCCTTACTTCTTTGATTTTTTCATATATCTCTTCCTCTAAAGATTTGGGCATTATGCTCAGTAAAACATACTTTACCAACTCTTTATCCCTCACAAGTGCTCCCTTCCATCTTGCATCAATTTTATCATGTAATATTGCAAGAATTTAACCTTGTAATTCAATAGGTTCTTTGCTCAAATTATGCATTCTAAAAACAACAAGATCCTCAATCATCTTTTGATCTTGTTCATTGACCTTGTCATATAAATTCCTTACACCAACTAACACACCCCACTTCTTTTCTCTAAGAACTATGTTTTCAACACAGATAAAACTTCCAAAATCAACTTTAACAGATTTAGAATCAACAAATTTAGTAGTGGGAGAACCTACTACTTTGGATCTCTTACCTTTGGCCTTTAGCCCTGTAAAGAAGAAAATATGTATATGATATATAGAGATATATATTGTGTGGTGTAAAATGTAAGATGGAATATTTTGTTAATGTTGATAGTATTGAGGAGAAGATAAGATCCCCTTTCTAGCCCCAAATTTCACTAAGGAAAGATCCACTTTGATCAACCATAAGAAAATGGTTAATGCACAAATGCATCAATCAATCAAAAATAAGAAGAAAGAAGGTCTTATAATCCTGAATAATGGATGAAGATTATAATAGACTTGAAGTGATTAATAAACCTTAATTGAAATGAATTAGGAGATAAGTACTAACCTCAAAATGCTACAGATCTGAAGAATGTTGTTTTTGGGTGTCTGCACTGAGTTTTTGGAATTTTAGAACTGGATCTATGACACAAACGCACAGACGAAGAAAACCCATAAATATTTTCTAAATCTGGCTCATTTATGATTTTTACCCAAAAATGAATGTCACCTTTGACCCAAAATTTCTGATTCTGACCCAGAATCTCCGATTCTGACACAGAGAAAAATGTTGATTCTGGCCCAAAAATGAATGTCACCTTTGACCCAAAATTTATGATTCTGACCCAGAATAGAATGTCGATTCTAACCCAAAATGACCTACAAAAAATTAGTTTCCAGATCCGGACAGTTCACTAAAAAGGGTATCTGAATCCACACTCTAATTCATTGTTTTGAGCCTATCCCTGGAAGAAAAATGGTTTTCTTGTTGGGAGAGGGGTTTGCCTTATTCAAACCCCGATTTAGGAATTAACCTTGAAATCAATAATTGAAATAGAGAACGCTATCAAGTAGTATAAGTAGATCAATTAATGAAGCTATGATACTCAATATATATGCAATTGTACTTCAAATGTAAACAAGTATGTAAATATGAAAGCTTGGACTCAATATTAGAAACCATAAACCTCCATGATCATATGCTTGGAATCCACCTTGAAGGGAGAATGAATGAATCTTTAGGATGCACAAAGGATCTTGAAGGAAGATCACACCATCGTGATGGATAGATCTATGGTTTGAATGGTGAATATTGAATGCTTGAACCAAATCCCTTCAAAAGGATTGAATTCTTGAATCCTTGATCTTTAATGGAGAACTTGAATGTTTAAGAGGAAGACTTGAAAACCTTGATTGAACTTTGAAAGCTTGAGAACATGTATAATTCTTGATGGTTGATGGTTGTTCACTTGTGATTATGCTTCTTGGATAGATAGCTTTCGTACTTAGACTTCACTTAGAGCTTGAGATTATACTTAGAGAAAATGAGAGGGGAAAGCTTTCTTATATAGAAATCTAGGGCACAATATTCTAGAGAGGCTTACATACAAGAATTAAATTCCAATTAGACCTATATCCCTAGAATTGGACCTATATTAAATATAATTTAAGAGTCATCGCTTGGGAACCTAAAATAGTCGACCCAAAAGTGGGAAATGAACCTTTAATGACCCCCGATAGCCGACAAACTTTTAAATTGAAAAGGGGGACCTAGGTCAAAATCAAGGCCATCCTTGACCTAGTTCAAGGTCAAGGTTGACCTTGACCTAGGTCAAGGTCAAGGTTGACCTTGACCCATGGAGTCAAAACCCCTGGAAAATGTGTTAGGTGGGATAGATAGTGTCTTGAGAGGCCCAATCAGGGTCCTAAATAGGCATAGAAGTGGGAGAGGATGCATAAATGAGAGGACACTATGATGATGGTCAAAAACACCCCCTAGGGAGGGCTAAACTTTCTTAACATGGAAGTGCTTCCATTTTAATATGATACATTAAGGCCCCATTTTAGCGGGAGTATGGAAATCGAACATACTTGCGATAAAGTTAGAAGAAAGACTCTAGTGGATCACAATGAGGTAGGACATCACTTAGTCAAGGACATGAGCCCCCATAACAAGGATTCTAACTCAACATACATGCACAAAGGTAAGAAATCAAAGAGAAAATAATCATAGAAAGCATACATGACTACATAAGTAGGACAAGAGCAACACTATAAATAACATAGCTTCATGATCTAACCCTACTAGCATGAAAGAAAAAGAGAGAAAAGAGAGAGTGGTTACCTCACCTAGTAAGATGCCCACCTTACCATTAATCACCAAGGAAGGAGAGTCCAACAAGTTCACCCATAAACTGTTCTTTGTAATTGTAATATGTCTTCTGACAGCTTTTGGAATACCCATTAATCCACCTTCTTGTATCACTATGGAATATAAAATGCGTGTATTTTCAGGATTTAGTAACTTATGTGCATTACCTTCCAAGGATTTAGCATATTTTAATTTGAAAAATGTGTATCTCTTTAGGATTTAGCAACTTATGTGTGTTACCTTCCAAGGATTTAGCAAAAAATAAAAATAAAAATGTGTCTCTTTAGGATTTAGCAACTTATGTGTGTTACCTTCCAAGGATTTATCATGTTGTAAAATGTAAACTATAGTATAAGGGAGACCCTATATATGCCCCCCTCCTTATCATGACTACCTACTAGGCAGGATAAGGAAGCAAAAGAGGATCCCTACTTCACAAGGTAAGGAGATATCTAGTTTAACAACAATATACAATATATCCTTAGCAAAGAGTATTAACCCTTACCTCTAAGATCATAGATAATTGTGAAATGATTATATCACATATGGAAAATGTTCAGATTAATGGGAAGTGTGTACTGAGAGGGGAGGTGTGAATCAGTACCTCTAAAAATTTTGTATCCTTAATCAATTAACCTTTGTGTAATTAATTATATATCCACCCATCTGATCTATAATATCTTGATGTGAGTTATATCAATTCATAAACTTAACATACATGTGAACATTTATAGAAACATTCATGAAATTAATTGACACATAACACAATATATGATATCGCAGAAAACTCCTATTAGGAAGTAAAAACTGCGGTGGGGATGACACCCACAAAATATTCACTATCTGCAGATTGGAAGGGGCCGGTTAAGGTTTAAAATTTGATCACTTATGATGATCTACCCTATTAAGAGTATATGTGGAGACCTGTTAAATTCTACTTTGTTAAGATCTTTAGCAACACTGTTGAGTGTACACTCGGTTAAGAGATTTGTAGTTGGACTATTAAATCCACCTTCCTTAAAAGGATTTTTAAACTTTTCTCCACTTGTTAGAATGATATAAAACTACAATTTGACCTGGTATATGCAATATCCTAATGTTGATATAGATCCATTTAAGTTTACATGAATAAGATTATCACCTAATTTGATTGAATAATACCTTTGATTCTTGGTAGCCTATGTTCTTGGTTTTGATAACCAAATTCACCTTTTGTTGTTCTGGTTCTTGAAACTTTCAATTTAATCGATAGATGTTCTTGTAGGATTCATTCATCCTCTCTTGTGTATTCACATCATTGTATAATTAATGATTGCATCATCTATTTATAAGATGGATTGACTCCATTAAGTTTCACAAAAAATAATGTTAACTCTAAGATCAGGTTTACAACTTTTACCTAGATCTCCTAGTCTATGTGTTTTGAATTAGCTAGACTAATTAAAGCACTTACATTCATGTTTATTGTACCTAAATAAATGGTTTTAAAAAAAAAATCAAGATTCTATAAATAGAACATGACTATTTTATCTAACGTGGAAGTCAGATCCACTTTTTGCGGGCTGCAACTGACTCTCAATTTCTGACAGTCAGTTATGCTCTGAAGTCAGTTGACTGTCTTTCAAGTTCCTTGTTTGAACTTTGGTTTTCTCTTTAAATTTCTCTCAGTTTGCACTGTATCCTACATGTCAGGTTCCTCTGTCATTTACCTATTTATCATTTCCACTTTGTAATTTTGGTATACACACCAAGTTGTGTCATCAGTTTTCTTTGTACTTAGCCATTTTTGGTGATCTCTTTATATCTGATTTTTGGTTTGCTCTTTGTTCTATCTTTCAGTGTATGCTTACCGAAAGTGTTGTTTGCATACTAATGGAAAATTAATGTCATCAATCTCTCCCTTTGACATTAGTATCAAAAAATGATATGAGTAAAATACTAACAAAATGTTAAGTATGTACAACATATATAATCCTTAGATATTTCATGACTGCCCCTATGTATATGCCGGTATATCCCCTTTTTCAATAGTACTGTATAGTTTCCTATCTATACATATCATATATTTCCCTTTGTACAATACATATCATTTTTCCCATATGAATATACATATACATTATCATATACATATCATTTCCCCCCTTTTTTCTATATTAAGGGCAAAGTTCAATACCTTAAAGCTTATCAAAAATGTGAGAGTGTGAAGACTTCATGTCTTCCATCATTTTCTCCCATTGTTAATTTAGATTCTCGAAGGCCATGTGCTCGAGTGTGATCTTGGAATGCATATCGTAGATGTTGTCTGCTACAGACATCTCAGGGGTTGCTATCAGTTGCCTTGTTGAACTGATGTGTTGTTGAAGCAGTGTTAGATTTGGTAGAAGTTGAGCTTGGAGCTTAGTGACTTCTTCCCTTAATTGAGTCTCTTCTTCCCATAGTTCCTGCCTTAACCTCTTGATCTCAATAATATTTTCATAATGCAACTTAATTACATTGTCTCCATCGGTTAAGATTTTAGCACTATTAGCTAGATTTGTATCTAACTTTGCTATGTTTTCACTATGCTCCTTAGTGAACTTTTCTAGTGTGCTAAGTTGTTGAATCAAAAAAATAGCTTTAGTGATTATTGGATCCAATTCACTAATGAATTATGAAATCTTTACCTTGTTAACTGCCACTTCTTGGTTGATGTTCTCAATAGGTTTCTATTGGTACTTGAGCTCTGCTCTCTCTTTTATTGTCATCTCTGCATCAATGTTCTGCATTGTAATGGCTTCAGTGAGAGTAGCTATTTCATCAAGAATTGGCTTATTCTAATCAATATCAACATCGGGTACAATTTGGTGCAATATTTCCCTTGTTGTTTCCAGTACCATGGAGTCTCAGTGTTGTTTCCTCAGCTTCTCCTATAATTCCTTCCTTTGGCATATTTCACCATATTCTTTTAATGCTTCATAATCAAGTGTTGTTGGGTCACATTTTGGTATCTCAATGATTTCATCTAAAGTGACTTCCAAATTATTCTTCTTGGATTTATTCTTCTTCTTTTTTGTTTCACTTGAATGCAATACCATTGTCAGTTTCTTGGCTTTGTCTATTGTGCTTGATGAAGTTACTTGTGGTGATTCCTTTTGCTGCTTTGTTTTGGTTTCGCTTGTTGGGTTTCTGTAGACGTCTCCACATTAACCTTTACATTATTGGTAGCAATATTTTTGGTATTCTCAGAATTTCCATCTTTGGGTTTATCTCCTTCATCAGTGTCCTTATGCACTTCATCTTTCTTTGCCTGTGCATCCTTCTCTGTTGTTTCTCCATCTTCTTTCTTTGTATCTCCTCATGTAACCTAGCTAGTATCAGTTACTGTGTGAGTGTCTTTGATGTCCTTCTGATCATTGTTTTTGTCATTCTTTCCTTCTTCCCCTTCATCCTTGGGAATGCTTGTATCTTTTTCAGGTGACTTATCTATTTCTTTCAGAATATTAATAGCTTGTATCAATATTGGCATGTTGTCTGTAATGTTCACCTATGCAGTATCAATTGTTGTGTCCATCTCATTGGTTGTGTCCTTGGTAATATTTACATCTTCATCTTTATTTACTTCTTCTGCTGGATCATTGGTAATGTCAATGATTTTATTATCCACAATGTTGTCCTTTGTGGTGTCTAGCCATGACTCATCCACAACATCCATATTTTTGTTGCCGGTTTGTGTCTTCTTCTTCCTTGTCCAACTCAACTGATGTATCATCTTTTGCATCTTTGATTAATATCTATTCTTGAGTTTCCTTATCAACATATTTTTATTGTAGGTCTTTTTCAAGGCTATCTTCCTCAATAGGTCTATTCAAAATTTTACTCTTCTTTAGGCTTTCCTGTTCAAGCTCTATAATATTCCCTTCTAGAAATTTGTATGCTCTCAACTTGGGTGAGAACTCCTTTTTTTGGTTCTCTGTCATCTCATCAATTTCTTCCTTCTTGGATTCAGAAGGCATGAGAGTAACAAGTACTCTTTCTCTTATTTCCTTCTCATTCTTCAAGGAAAATGTCCATCTAGCATATAGTATGTCCAAGAGTTCCCTTGGTACATTATTACCTTCAAACTGAATCTATACATATTTTAACTTGTACATTTTTTCTATGATGGCATCTTCTATTTTGTTCTGATCTTATGGATCTAGTTTCAACCATCTTCTAATTTTAAAATCTGTGATAGATCATGAATTTGAAATATATTTTCATACCTCATCAACGGTTTTTGGAGCTTTAACCTTTTCTTCCTCTACACCTTCATCTTGCTCGGTACCTTTAATGTCTTCTCGGGTTTTGATGAGTTTCCTTATTCTTTTGTTTGGCCCTCTTTTCGGTCTGGCCTCTTTTCTCATGTATGTTCTGACTTTTCCCTTCTTCAAAGGTGAAGGACTTGAATCCTTAGATGTTTGGCTTCTTGTTCTAGAATAATTTGTGGTTCTTGGATTTTTGGTTGGTGGAGGAGGTGGTGAATATAACTTTGTGCCTTGGAGTCATTCTTCTCTTTAGCTTCACCGATAGGTAGCTATCCTTCGGTTTCTTCCTCCTATTCAGCTTCTTCATCCTATTTGATTTCTTCCTCTATTGCTGATAGTATCTTCTTGAGGTTCTTGACCATTTTGTCCTTTTCCTAAAAAAATTCTTTACAACCAGGCCTGATTTGATTCTTGATTTGGCCTCCTTATAAGTTCCAAACTTAGGTTGTTTCTTATCTAGTGGTTCATTTAACAATGCATTGATTGCTTTAAATGCATGATCAATGTTTATCTCATATTCTAATGGCTTAAGCCATGTTTTCCTTAGTACAAAGGGCTTGATATAAATGTGGTCTGTATCAGCCATGAAAAATATTTCATCTTTAAATTTTTCAATGAGTTGCTTAGGGATCCTTAGCCTCTTCTACATTTGGTCTTTGAATACATTAAAGTATTCATCCATGACTATTTCAAAATTATCTCCCAGTGAGGCTATGTGTTCACTGATCTGCATGGTGACCAGGTTTGTGCTATCCTATTTGACATCTCCTACTGATGGGAATGTTTATTGAAAGTAGAAGAAAATGCACATAATAAGTGAGTCAAACTTACATGTGTTTGTCTTTGCATTCCTTATAGTTTTCAAATTCTCTTCTAACTAGTTCAATAGAAGTTTAGATAAATCCAACTGAATGCCTTTCTTCACAATCTTGTAAGCGGTGTCTACTACACTAAATGCTATGTTGTTCATTTTGTTGGCTTGAAAGAATTTGTATCCTAGAACACATGCTCTGAATTTCATCTCATCATTGGTAATGGTGGATAACTTTAATCCTCTACCATGCCATTTGGCTCCTGTGATCTTTTTAGTCTTAGCCTTGGGTGGGTGCTTTAATGCTTTTACCTTCTCATTTATAGGGTAAATGGTGACTACATGGATAACATCTCAGGTTATCATCTTTGGTTCATCTAGCCATAGTTTTTGATTGTGCATTCGGACCAGTACTAACCAAATCTGCTTTATTTTTGAAGACCTTTGAGAACATTAGGGAATTAGTGAGCCCTTTCACCTGTATGTGTTTGTTTTCTTCTTTTAAAGATCCATCTTTATTGCATAGCTTCTAATAAGCTTGTTCTACCTCCAAATCACCTATTTCTGTAATCTTGCAGTGGATGTAAGATTGCACATCTTCCACGAGAAAATCCCTAGCTAGTATTCATGACAATGCTCCAGCATCGTCAGGTTGTGAAGAAACCTTAGGGTGAATCTTGTAATGTCGTTCTTCACATGTCAAATTATTGATAAGCTTGAACTCATCCTTCTTGGTGGTTTTTTATTTAACGGTTCTTGAAGTTGTAGCCATTTTTTAGATTTAGGGGTTTCTGTGAAATGAGAAAAATAGAGTTTTCATTTGTTGTAGAACTTACTGTTTAAGTAGTGATTTATGATCTTCTAGGAGTGCTCTATGTCGATTTGTAATGGCTCTGTGATCCTGTCACTTTATGCTCAAAAATACTCTTGTCTCGCTTCTCTGATCATGGTGAACAATGAGACCCTTTCGTTGCCTTTTTATATGTGTTTTCCCTAAAATACAAGTCATTAATGCTTACCAAATCCTCAGTGTGTGAAGAGAGAGTTTGTCGATTAAGACATTAACTTCCTTCTTCGATTATTTGGGGTGATTGTTCAACTCTTCTCTTTTACCGACATGTTTCAGTGTTGCAAAAAACTTGTTCACTTTGCTTGGTTACTAACAAGGATTGGTTTAGCAACTTTGCTTTCTCATGTTGACCGACACTTCTCATTCAGTGTAGGAAAACTCAGCTTTGAGTGTATACTAACGGATTTTGGTATGTATTACTATTACCCAAATTTTCCTCATCTGGTAAATTTTTCCTACAGGTGGAGTAAATGTGGCTCCCACAAGGGTAGAGCCCAGCCTGTGAAAATATTTAAATTTTCTAGTCTTGGTTGTGTCCTCTACAGTCTTTACAGCTCTTTTTTTTGTCTTGTTCATGAAAAATAACCTAAGTATGCAAAAAGCCCTATGAATTTTGTATAAGCCCTAGTTGCTTGGCCATGCTTTTCTATTTCCTCATTGCCTTTTTGGGTGACTTAAGTTCACTAATTTTCATGTGCACATTACTTTACCTTTAGTCTCCTAGTCGCAAAAAGGAAACAACATATTCCATATCATCTAGCAATCCTGAGATTACCTTAGTCACGTGGTCTCCATAAGGAAAGGAATATTCTCATTTGATATGGAGACTCAACGATAGTCGTTAGATCATGTTTGATCAAAAGGCAGTCATGTGATCTCATGAAGTGACTCAGAGTTGAAAAAATATCTGGAGATCTCACAACTCAATGTATTTTTCTAACTGGTGGGTATAACTTATGTTTAGGCTGGGTCAGGTTAAAGCCTTTTAGTCATTGGGTCTCATGATCGAATCAGGGTTAACCAAAAAGATTAGAGATCACGAGACTACATTGTTACCAGGTCTCTGAATGAATTCATCATTAAGGACAAGTTAATTCAAGGTTAGTGCTAATGTTAGTGGTAGAGGTGATGAGGCAAGTGTAAACAAATGACAAGGACAATCATGTCTTAATGGGCCCAATTTTCATATGCTCAATCCCCAAGTCTCATGACCATGGTGAAATATTCCATATCATCTGGAAATTTTGAGATTTACTTCAGTCGTCGAGTCTCATAAGGAAAGGGAATATTCCAAGTCTATCTAGAGACTTCCTGAAAGCCATTGATCTTGATAAGATCTTATGGTGGTTGTCTGATGTCGAATGTGGACCTCTCTATTCAACACAAACGCAACATAGTCATTACACAATCAAAGAACTCACAAAGACAAACATGGATTGTTTGCTCTGCAAGCGTGATTGAAGCGACCTGTT
>MU224906.1:1364040-1396829 GCA_018584345.1 Thuja plicata
AACAATTGTATTTCATATTGTATTAGAAATAGTATAGTGTGATAATATAGTATGTTTCCATCAATGCCAAAGGGAGAGATTGATGACATGTAACTAATTAAATGGTTCACTATATTAAGTTGAAGATAATGCAAGACATTAAATCAGTTAATGATTTGTATTGTCAATGATGTCAACTTGATATCATTTGTATGGTCATATACATAATTCCAAAGACTTCAAAGAATCAATGGAATAGAGGTTATGCTTTCAGCAATGCATAAAAATTAAGTATTCACTAAGTGACAGAATACACCAGTGGAGTGCACACCATCGGTAAAGATAGAGATTAAAAGTCACAGTGATGTTCGACGAGTAGAAGATAGTATTTCCTGATGAAGCATAATCAAAGGATGCCTGAAGAGCTAAAAATAGTGTTGCCTGATGAGAAAGATCCAATGATGCCCGACGGACGGAGATCCTGAAGCTAACTGAAGCAACACCAACAGAACTGGCAGTTGTCATCGGTGAGGAACTATAGAATTGACCAACAGCACAAAGAGATCAGAAAATGGAAAAATATCTAGCTGGCAGAGCTAAAAGATAGACTTAACTGGTTGTTTGACTTGTTTTATTTGACGACAGTTAAGTAAGTGATTTAAAGATGATTTACACAGTTGGAAAGAAGATAACTATGAGATAAATCAGGAGTTAAAGCTATAAATCAATTTGGCTGGATTGTTTTCATGCCAAGAATCAAGAATCAAGAACCTAGAATTAAGGAAAAACATGTCTATTTAAGAGACAAGCACAATTCATTTTAAGTGTGGTCTAACAGCAATCAGATACATGGGGGAGTGAATTGATAGAAGATGCTGAAGAAAAACTGATGAAAGATTAACTTCATGCAGTCCTGATCAATCAAGCTGAGGGAGAGCTAAAGAATTCTACAGACTCTGATGGATAGAAAAGCACAACATCATAAATCAGAAAGAGTTAAGTACAAAGGAATTGAAATGATACATTGATCAGAAAGATATTGTAAGTAAATAGATCTAAAAATCTGCAATTAAGTTGCATTAGAAATACGTCATTTTGTTTCAGTTTAACCATTGAAGCATTAAGTCTCTTAACAGAGCAGGACTTAATATTCTTTTGTAATTGAGGTATATCCTAATAGATTAGTAGAAGGTTGACTCATTATAGTAGCACCAGTCTTACCTAAAGCCTATTTGCAGTCTAAGAAGGAGGCTGATTCAAGGATGGTAGTAAGATTTACATAAAGCCTATTGACAGTCATGAGACTGATTCAAGGATGGTAGCGTAGATGCCAGATACTTAGTGACAACCTATGTATTAAAAATCCTCTAACAAGGTCACACTTAATAGTGTGTTTGTAACCTTTAACAGGGTTGGCTCCTAACATGACTCACTTCAAAAGAGTAAAAATTTGGGGTACCAGTCCTACTGGTTTTTTCTCTTAATAGGGTTTTCACGTTAAAAATCCTTGTGTTATGTGTGTATGGTTAATTAATTTAGTGTTTTACATTCTACATATGCATTTATGGATTGACTGATATACTCTACATATTTACTGAGTATCGGTAAATACAGTTTACTACTTATCGGTTATCAAGGAGAAACAGGACAGACAAGGTAAACTGACAGACAGTTATTTGTTTCAAATATTTCAAAGGCATACATCTTGTAGGGACTTAATAAATTGAGAAGTATAGATTGGTGGATTAAATTTTAAATTAGATGAAAATTGAGGCCACTGATTCAAATCCCCCCCTCTCAGTTATTACTAACATGATTAATCAATAATTAACTACACAATTAAATAAACTATATCTAAGTGAAATTACATGATTTTAATAAAATAATAAGAAATTAAATCTATAAAATATTAGAAATTCTATATATTTCAAATACAAACTAAGATTTTAAATCTAGTATTTAAACTATACAATTTAAATAGAAAGTATATCTATTAAATGAGGCTACAAAATTCAAATAACATAAATAAGAATTAAATCTATTTAACTAACTTAATCTATCTAAATATAATAATCTATTTTAATTATGTACCTAATGGATAGAGTAGAACAATATTTTAATAAATTATTCAATACTTGATTAAATCTAATTATGTTATTAAATCTATAAACTAGCAACTAACTACCTATTAACTAGCTATAATCTAACCTATCCACCTACCTATCAACCTATCACCCTATCCCTCTTAGCCTATCAAGCTATCACATCTTATCCCCATTCCCCATGGCCCACTTGCCAAGTGGGGGGGTGTGAAATCCCAAAACCTCTCATAACCTACAAATTTTTCTTGGAGGGAGAATAGCCTTAGCTAAGGAAATCACATGGAACAAGGATGGTGGGGCCACTGCAAAGTCTCCCATCCAATGTGGTTAAGTCAACAAGTATAATTTGCATGAGGAGGAAAGGTGGCATTGAAATCAAGGAGAAAGGAGCATGCAAAATCGTCCGAGGTTGAGGTGGGGCCCAAAACACTGTTCCTAGTGTTTAAACTATGTTAAAACCCTTTGTCCTAGGGAAGTACATTAATCCCTATGTCAGACTCAATCTACAACGAAAGGGGGAAGGGTTTAATTTTGGGTAATGATTATCATGTCAGCCCAAATTTTTCAAGGAGAGAAGAAAGGTAAGGGGGGAGATTATTTGGGGCCCATAAAAATGGGTGAAGAACATTAAGCCTTCCCAATCAAAAGACTATTCATTAGCATAAAAAAGGTAATTAAAATGACTGTTTAGGGGGGTAATAAAGGGGTTTTAGAGAGGGAATCTTTAGAGAATATTCTTTGTGTAAGGGGAGGAAATTAAATCCCTCATCATACATTTTCCAGACAGCTTTTTTCTCTACATTCTAGAAAATGACATGGTAGAATTGGTTATAGTTTCTACACATTAACATCAATGATTTCTTTTTTTTGCAGATACATGCATGAATTTGATTATTTTTTTATTTGCCAAATATTATACAACTAGAATTTGATTATTAATATTAGGTGATTGTTTTCATTAATATATTAATTTCTTTGACTTACTATAGTTAGTAAGCCAATCTATTCTTTTTAAGGATTGGAAATACAATTATTTTGAAGATGAAATATTGATCTAATTGAGATAAAATTTTAGAATTTCAAACGAAACATGTAGTGTTCTTGACTTAGAAATTTAAAGTCACATACATTAGAGGTTTCACGATTTAACCATTCACAAGGTTTACATGCTATGAATATCATTATAAAAGAAATGAGAGTTTTTCACATTTTGCTCACCAAGCTTACACAATGGACATGCAACACTTAACAACAATGATCCTCAACACAAGGAGTAATCATACAACCTTAAAGTTTCTCTTTCACAACAATACCAAAATGAGGACTCCTCCCAAACTTTTCCACATCCAACTTGATTTCAAAAACTTACAAAAAATATGAAGGGAACCATGGGAAGCTCACCTCCCAACCAAGGCCTCAAAGAGACCACCCCCGAGTTTGGAGAACCAAGACTAAACAAGGTAACACATTCTAATTTTCACAGCTAACATATATGCACAACACAACAATTTACTCCCAGCTAAGGTTTCACAAATGGGTTTTTCAAACCCATTGAAGTAGGGTGAAGGTGGGCTTTTCCAAGGAGGAGAATGCCATTACATTTCTATATTTCTCATCAAGAGTTTTCTTCCATGCCTTTCCAAGGATAAAATGACATTCCTTCCATATACACATTTGGTCATTTTTATACCAAAACAATATTTATCACATGGCTTCATAAAGCCCATACTCTATAAAATTATCCCTCTTCTCCAAGAGAAGAGACTCTTGCTACAATGGAGAACCCAACTAACCCCTTCACCCAAGGCCACTTCTTCCCTTCCTAAAGGGTGAGTAATACCCTAAAATCCCATGAACAATACTCCCAAATCCAAAAGATCAAGAGATGAAACAAAATTCAAATGCATCCCTAACCCAACACATAACATCAACATCTACATACAACAACACTTTACAAGATTACATATATGAATACCATACAATAATTACATATTCATTTAAACAATAACATGCAAAGCTTAAATGCAAGAGCATTCCTTCATGGCAAGAATTCACCAACCTTGGTCCAAGAAAAATGGCAAGAATATGGTTGAGTGGAAGCCCTTATCCTTTTTCCTTTTCTTCCTCCAACCCTAGTTGTCTCCAAAATTGGAGAGTGGGTAAACACCCACTAAGTTTTTCCCCATCCTCTAAAAAGACCCCTAGAAGTGTACTCAAGACCTATAAATTAATGAGACATGCCCTCTAGTCCTTGTGTCTTTCCTCTTGTCTCCCCTCTTAATTGTGAGTTTAGTAAGGAGTGTGGGACAAGTTAAATGCATGTGGCCATCTTTATTTTCACCACTTTTGAAAGGTAGGCATTTTAGAGAGCCATAATGGTGATCTAGGTTTACTCCATAGGTAAAAAATAGCCCTAACCCAAGGTACCCCCTTAGGGTTAACTAATTTTGGCCAAAAATATACTCTAGGATCACTTTTGACCCCTCTAAAGTACCCCTAAAGTTCAAATTCGAGCTTCAACTTGATGTAATCCCTACAAGACATCTATAAGAAAGTGGGATTAATATAACATCCTATGAGGTTTGGTGATTCTTTCCCAAGCCCTAATTTGACATGTCACCATCCACATAGACAACACAAGTGTCAAGTGACACCAAGATAAAATACACATCACATTCACAATGACATGTCCAAATAACAACATGAGTTTTAAACTATTAACACACATTCAGATTATATTTACAATAAGATCACATTATAATGAGGTTTTAACCCCTTATTGGATTAAACCTTGGCTTACTCAATTCACATGTGTTTAGCCCTGATTCTCTAAATAATTCCATGGTTCTCTTTCCTGCACACTAAACTCAAGCATCAGTAGTCTAAGATAATAAAATCACATGCAATATACATTTTCAATTTATAATTAGAAACATTAATCAATAGCATAATTAAATTCCTAATTGCAATTTTTCATACAGAAATGTTTAAAACATAATAATTCTATAATCATCATGACATACCATCCATGAAATAATCAAGTCTAATCATGATTTGATCTCCTCATCAATTCACTTATCTAAACATATATAATCAAAATCAATCACCTATTCTAGGTTTAATCCATATCAAAATTTAATCCACACAATATAATCATCATCATAACATAATATCTTGAGTCTCTATCAGGATAATCAAAAAGTGTATCAATTTATCAAAATATAAAGTATCAAGTGTGATCGAGTAGTAAAGTTGTGATGGGTCAGGGTGAGGCCTCACATCCTCCCCCACTAGGCATGAACTTCCTCCTGGAGTTCATCAAAAATATATGGGTACTGAGATCTCATCTGCACTGCATCCTCCCATGAAGCTGTGACCTCATCATAACAATCTCACTAGACCCTAACCTGGTCCAGCTCTCAGCCTCGGAGTGCAAGGGTCCATCGGGCTATAATGTGAATGGGTTCTAGTGCTAGCTATCTTTCTGACTCCACCTGTAAGGCATCCCAATCTATAATGTGAGACTCATCATAAATATATTTCCGTAGCACAGATACATGAAACACATTATGGATGCGTGACAGGCTAGGTGGCAAGGCTAGATGGTAGGAAACTGGTCCTATCCTCTCCAATATCTTAAAAGGTCCAACAAAGCGAGGCACTAACTTAGAGCCCTTTTCAAAATGGATTAGACTCTTATATAGGTGTACTCTCAAAAAGACCCTATCTCCAACCATATACTCATGATCAACCCACTTTGCATCTGCATACTTCTTCTATCAGTCTTGAGCCTCTCTAAGACATTGTCTAATCAAGACTCCCTACTGCTCCATATCCTTGACCAACTGGGGTCCAATAGATACTCTATCCTCAATCCTATCCCAACTTAAGGGAGTCCTACAAGGTCTACCATACAATGCCTGATATGGCAGCATACCTATAGAAGAATCATGCCCATTATTATAGGCAAACTTGACCAGATGTAGGTATTCCTCCCACTTGACCTGATGGTCCATCACATACATATGTAACATATCTTCTAACACATGGTTAACCCTCTATGTCTGCCCATTTGTCTGAGGGTGGTACATTGTACTGAATTCAGTGTAGTACCCAAAGCTACCTGTAACTCTCTCCAAAAATCTGATGTGAACAAGGAGTCTCTATCAGAGATGATCTTATGGGGAATGCCATTAAGTCTGAAAATATCTCATAAAAAGACCTGAGCTACGTCTTGTACTGTGAATGTAGTATGCATGGGTGAGAAGTGGGCAACCTTGGTCAACGTGTCAACTGTCACCAAGATAGCATCATGGTGGCAAGAAGACATAGGGAGACCAACAATGAAGTCCATAGATATAGTATCCCACTTCCACTCGGCAATCTCATGTGGCTGCAGGAGCCCACCTGGATGACTGTGCTCTGCCTTCACTCTTTGGCACTCTAGGCATCTAGAAACTATGTTGGCAATATGCAACCTCATGCCTGACCAATGATATAACTGTCTCAGATTGGCATGTAACTTCTTGACTCCCGGGTGAGCTGCATAAGGTGCTATGTGAGCCTCAAGCACAATAAAATCTCACAAGTCACCCATAGAAGGTACATAGATGTCTCCCCTATGACGTAGAAGTCCATCAAAATCTAAAGAATACTTTACAAATCTCCCCTCAAGCGGTCTCTAAGAATGGATAAGCTGATAAACCTCCACATATAATCTATCCTCTGACAAGTGATGCAAAATGCGCTCCCTCAAATCTGTACTAGAAATCATAGATGAGAGCTCGTGTTACCTCCTACTCAAGGCATCTGCAACTACATTCTCCTTCCCCTTGATGTAGTGAACATCAAAATCATACTCACACAAAAACTCCATCCATCTCCTTTGCCTAGCATTAAGATTGGGCTATGTAAAGATATACTGTAGGCTCTGGTGATCTGAATGAAGCTCAAATCGGTGACCAAGAAGGAAATGTCACCATCTCACTAAGGCATGAACCACCACCTTGAGATCTAGGTCATGAGTGGGATAATTAAGCTTGTGAGTCTTTAGCTTCCTAGAATCGAAAGCTATAGGACAACCCTCCTACATAAGGACTGCTCCTAAACCATCCAATGAAGCATCAGTACATACAACAAAATCTGCCAAAGGATCTGGCACTGCTAAAATTGGTGCACTAGTGAGGGCTCTCTTGAGCTCCCAGAAAGCTCTCTCACACTTCTCTGTCCATTCATACTTCTTTCCTTTCTCTGAAGGGAGGTGATGGGATGAGCTACTCTAGAAAATCCTGCCATGAAGCATCTGTAATCCCTACTAAGCCCATAAAACTTCTAACCTTAGTGACACTGGTGGGTGCTGGCCAATCCATAATGGCTCTAATCTTTGATGGGTCTACAAAGATCCCATCGCTGGATATAATATGACCAAGATAATGCACCTCAAGTCTAAAGAAGGCACACTTTGACAAGCTGACATATAACTGATTCTCTCACAAATGTTGTAGAACCTGTCTCAGATGCTCCTCATGCTCCTCCTCATTACAAGAATATATGAGAATATCATCAAGGAACACTACCACAAATTTATCCAAGAATGTACAAAATACTCCATTCATGAGACTCATGAACATAGCTAGAGCATTCGTGAGGCCAAATGGTACTACTATTAACTCATAGTGACCATACCTCATGCGAAAGGTAGTCTTGTGGATATCACTTTCCATAATCTGTAACTGATGGTACCTTGACTTCAAATCTATCTTCGAGGACACTTGGGCACCCTACAACTGATCAAACAAATCATCAATCCTGGGGAGTGGGTATCGGTTCTTAATTGTTACTTTATTCAACTATCGATAATCAATGCACAATCTAAGTGATACATCCTTCTTCACAAAAATTATCGGTGCACCCCAAGTTGATAGGCTAGGTCGGATATGCCCTTTCTCTAAGAGATCTTCTAACTAAATCTTGAGCTCATTGAGCTCATGTGTGGTCATCCTGTATAGTTCTCTAGATACTGGCTAGGCTCCTGGTACAAGATCTATGTGAAAATTAACTTCCCTAGGTGGAGACATACCAGTAGCTCAGTAGGAAATACATCTGCAAACTCCTGAAGAATAGGATAATCCTCAAGCAAAGGCTCCCCCTCTAAATCCTCCTCTCTATCACTAATGGTGATGGAAAATAACTGACATCCCTTCCACACGCACCGCCTAAGCTGTATAACAGAGATCATGCAAAGGGATATAGGTTGTTGTACCCCAAATATCACCATAGAAGTACCATGATAATCAACACACTCAACCCTCTTCTGATGAAAATCCATCTTGGTGCTATGAGCATATATCCAATCCATGCTAAGGACTACATCATAAGAACCTAGAGGGGTAATGTGGAGATCAATCATCATGATTAAGTCTCCAATCTAAATCTGACAACTACGAACTAAGGAACTAACAGACACCCTAGCTCCTAAAGATAACCCAACCTCCCAACTGACATCTTGTCTAACTACCACCAGCCTGCAATGCTCCACTGCATAGGGAGATATAAAAGAGTCTGTGGCTCCTAAATCAAATAAGATAGAAACACTGATACCCTGAATCATACCTGTGGCCTCTGTGACCATGGCTTGGTGCTCAACCTGGCAGTTATCCATCACTACAAAAACTCTATGGGATCTACCCATATCTCCAATTATAGGCTCTAAGGTATCCCCTCTCTGACCGATGGCTGACTATCCCTATGGGCACTCTCTCACTAAATGACCCATACCACCGCAAGTGTAACATGGTCCTTGGGCCTGAATCTGCACTCCCTGTGTCCTAGGCTGCTATGACCCTCTGGTCCTACTAGAACCACTGTATCCACCCCTAGAGGACTGCTGAGTCCTAGATGGCTATGCCTAAGGGTTCTGTGTCCTCTGATCTTGTCTAGGACCCTAAGACTCCCACTATTTGGGCTTAGAGCCCTTATAACCCTGTGAATGCCTCTGTCTATAATCCTGCTGAGATCTCTGTTGCTGAGACTATTGACCCTTAAAGGATCCTGCTGAGCGATTATGTTTCCCTTTCCAAGGGGGTCTCTGCTGCCCTAACTACTGGTAAGAGGGGTTTCAGTTTTGGGACAAATATCAGGATTCCTGTCTAGTATGAATATCCTCAGCTACAAGTGTCATCTCAACTGCCCCTCTAAATGTGGTAGGAAATGCTAGGCATACTATGCTCTGAAGAGACATATTAAGTCCCTTAATGAAATGATGAATGCGCAGTTTCTCATCCTTCATGTAATCAACATAGGGAAGGAGCTTGAGAAACTGACTCTCATACTGGGCCATTGTGAGGCCTCTCTGTTGGAGATCATGGAACTCCTTTATCTATCTCTATCTAAAATGCTCGAAGAGATACCTCTCTCAAAAACAAGCCACAAAAGACTCCCAAGTGAGTGTGTCAATGCTCACTCCACCTATGGACACCTCTTGCTCCCACCAAGTGGAAGCCTTCTCCCATAGGAGATGGACTGCAAGTCATGCCTTTAGATTACTCTCATAAGGGTGAAATCCAAAACATCTCTGTAAACTCTGTAACTAGGCCTCTACTATTGACCCATCAGTGGAACCCAAAAACAAGGGTGGTTGGAGTCATAATAACTCTTGGATCTCATCTCCAACATCTCTAGGGGGTCTCTCCCTGGCACGTATCTCATTCTCACATGGTATTACAACCCAATGAACTGACTCACCCTCCTGATCATCATGACCCTCAACAGACCTGGGTGGAGGACTCCTACTCCTCTCTCTGCTAACTACTCTATCATTCTCTAAAATATGTACTTCCCTTTCGGGAATCTTTTACTGACTTATGGGTGGTAGTCTCTGCTAAATCACCCCAATCAGATTTTGGAGAACATATATAATATCCTGGTTAGGGTTCTGAGGTGGTGTGGGTGGTGGAGGTGGAGGTGGTGGTGGTGGTGGTGGTGGTGGAGGTGGTCGATCCTCCTGTCCTACCCCCGCACGGGGAGCTCTATGACCTCTTCCTCGTTGGTTAGCTCTGGTGACTGTAGGCATCCTACACAATGATTTAAGTTTTGAATGAGTTGAAACATAATGGGTTAGGTTCCTAGTGTCAAAACACGGCTCTGATACCAAAATGTCATGCCCAAAACTAGGGCAAAACACACATACAATTTTTTTTTTAAATGCAAGTGTATACCACTAACAAAGGGTGTATTTGAGGTAATGTGATATCATGGTAAGGTTAGTCTTTGAGTTGCAATGTATATACATAGGTTGAATTAGGGTCACACCACATACAGATGCAAAATTAGAGCATCAACCAGTCATACGGGTTACGTGCACACCTAGGTCAGGTTGATTTAACTCTGGTTTCATGTTTTAATCTATGTATAGTATCATGATGATAGTCTATTTTTAAGAGTCATACATTAAATTAGATTGCTCTGGTAATCACTTTATTTCTAACCTTAGTTACAACTTATTCATTTAATTCTAGTCCCATTTCTCTTTCGACCATTAACCACTAGTTTAAAATTTAATAATCAAAACCTAATCTAATTCTTATCCTTCTAAAAATAATTAAATTCTCCCTTACAAATTTCCATGTAACTATAGTCCTTTAATTTCTTAATAGAATATTAAATTAACCTCAAATGAAAAATTTACATTGACCTCTAACCTCTTGAAACACATGGGCAACATAATTCAATTTATCATAATAAAATTAAATTAACATCTATCTATATTTTTTTTACATAAAAACTACATCTATTAATCAATAATTAACTACACAATTAAATAAATTATATCTAAGCAAAATTACATGATTTTAATAAAATAATAAGAAATTAAATCCATAACATATTAGCAATTCTATATATTTCACATACAAACTAAGGTTTTAAATCTAGTATTTAAACTACACAATTTAAATAGAAAGTATATCTATTAAATGAGACTACAAAATTCAAATAACATAAATAAGAATTAAATCTATTTAACTAACTTAATCTATCTAAATATAATGATCTATTTTAATTATGTACCTAATGGATAGAGTAGAACAATATTTTAATAAATTATTCAATACTTGATTAAATCTAATTATGTTATTAAATCTATAAACTAGCAACTAACTACCTATTAACTAGCTATATTCTAACCTACCCACCTACCTATCAACCTATCACCCTATCCCTCTAATCCTATCAAGCTATCACATCCTATCCCCATGGCCCACTTGCCAAGTAGGGGGTGTGAAATCCCAAAACCTCTCATAACCTGCAAATTTTTCTTGGAGGGAGAATAGCCTTAGCCAAGGAAATCACGTGGAACAAGGATGGTGGGGCCATTGCAAAGTCTCCCATCCAATGTGGTGAAGTCAACAAGTATAATTCGCATGAGGAGGAAAGGTGGCATTCAAACCAAGGAGAAAGGAGCATGCAAAATCGTCCGAGGTTGAGGTGGGGCCCAAAACACTTTTCCTAATGTTTAAACTATGTTAAAAATCTTTTTCCTAGGGAAGTACATTAATCCCTATGTCAGACTCAATCTGCAATGAAAGGGGGAAGGGTTTAATTTTGGGTAATGGTTATCATGTCAGCCCAAATTTTGCATGGGGAGAAGAAAGGTATGGGGGGAGATTATTGTGGGGCCCACAAAAATGGGTGAAGAACATTAAATCTTCCCAATCAAAATACTATTCATTAGCATAAAAAGGGTAATTAAAAGGAGTGTTTAGGGGGGTAATAAAGGGGTTTTAAAGAGGGAATCTTTAAAAGATATTCTCTGTGTAAGGGGAAGAAATTAAATCCCTCCTCATACATTTTCCAGAGAGTTTTTTGCTCTACATTCTGAAAAATAACATGGTAGATTTGGTTGTAGTTTCTACACATTAACATCATTGATTTCTTTTTTTTTGTAGATACATGCATGAATTTGATTTTTTTTTTTTGCCAAATATTATACAACTAAAATTTGATTATTAATATTAGGTGATTGTTTTCATTAATATATTAATTTCTTTGACTTACTATAGTTAGTAAGCTAATCTCTTCTTTTTAAGGATTGGAAATACAATTATTTTAAAGATGAGGTATTGATCTAATTGAGATAAAATTTTAGAATTTCAAAGGAAATATGTATTATTATTGACTTAAAAATTTAAAGTCACATACATTAGAGGTTTCAAGATTTAACCATTCACAAGGTTTATATGCTATGAATATCATTACAAAAGAAATGAGAGCTTTTCACATTTTACTCAACAAGTTTACACAATGGACTTGCAACACTTAACAACAATGATCCTCAACACAAGGAGTAATCATGCAACCTTAAAGTTTCTCTTTCACAACAATACCAAAATGAGGACTCCTCCCAAACTTTTCCATATCCAACTTGATTTTAAAAACCTACAAAAAATATGAAGGGAACCATGGGAAGCTCACCTACCAACCAAGGCCTCAAAGAGATCACCTCCGAGCTTGGAGAACCAAGACTAAACAAGGTAACACATTCTAATTTTTACAACTAACATATATGCACAACACAACAATTTACTCCCAACCAAGGTTTCACAAATGGGTTTTTCAAACCCATTGAAGTAGGGTGAAGGTGGGATTTTTCAAGGAGGAGAATTCCATTACATTTCCAAATTTCTCATCAAGAGTTTTCTCCCATTTCTTTCCAAGGCTAAAATGACATTCTTTCCATATACACATTTGGTCATTTCTATACCAAAACAATATTTATCACATGGCTTCATGGAGCCCATACTCCATGAAATTATCCCTCTTCTCCAAGATAAGTTACTCTCACTACAATGAAGAGCCCAACTAACCCCTTCACCTAAGGCCACTTCTTCCCTACCCAAAGGTTGAGTAATTACCTACACTCCCATGAACAATACTCCCAAATCTAAAAGAGTAAGAGATGAAACAAAATTCAAATGCATCACTAACTCAACACATAACATCAACATCTACATACAACAACACTTTACAAGACTACATATATGAACACCATACAAGAATTACATATTCATTTAAACAATAACATGCAAAGCTTAAATACAAGAACATTCCTCCATGGAAAGAATCCACCAACCTTAGTCCAAGAAAAATGGCAAGAATTTGGTTGAGTAGAAGCCCTTATCTTTTTTCCTTTTCTTCCTCCAACCCTAGTTGTCTCCAAAATTAGAGAGTGGGTGAACACCCACTAAGTTTTTCCCCATCCTCTAAAAAGACCCCTAGAAGTGTACTCAAGACCTATAAATTAATGAGACATGCCCTCTAGTCCTTTTGTCTTTCCTCTTGTCTCCCCTCTTAATTGTGAGTTTAGTAAGAAGTGTGGGACAAGTTAAATGTATTTGGCCATCTTCATTTTTGCCACTTTTGAAAGGTAGGAATTTTGGAGAGCCATAATGGTGATCTAGGTTTACTCCGTAGGTAAAAAATAGCCATAACCCAAGGTACCCCCTTAGGGTTAACTAATTTTGGCCAAAAATATACTCTAGGATCACTTTTGACCCCTCCAAAGTACCCCTTAAGTTCAAATCTGAGTTTCAACTTGATGTAATCCCTACAAGACATATATAAGCAAGTGGGATTAATATAACATCTTATAAGGTTTGGTTATTCTTTTCCAAGCCCTAATTTGACATGTCACCATGCACATGGACAACACAAGTGTCAAGTGACACCAAGACAAAATACGCATCACATTCACAATGACATGTCCAAACAACAACATGAGTTTTAAACTATTAACACACATTCAGATTAGATTTACAACAAGATCACATTACAATGAGGTTTCAACCCCTTATTGGATTAAACCTTGGCTTACTCAATTCACATGTGTTTAGCCCTGATTTTTCAAATAATTCCATGGTTCTCTTTCCTACACACTAAACTCGAGCGTCAGTAGTCTAAGATAATAGAATCACATGCAATATATATTTTTAATTTATAATTAGCAACATTAATCAATAGCAAAATTAAATTTCTAATTGCAATTTTCATACAGAAATGTTTAAAACATAATAATTCTATAATTATCATGACATAACATCCATGAAATAATCAATTCTAATCATGATTCAACCTCCTCATCAATTCACTTATCTAAACATATATAATCAAAATCAACCACCTGTTCTAGGTATAATCTATATCAAAATGTAATCCACATAATATAATCATCATCATAACATAATATCTCAAGTCACTGTTAGGATAATCAAAAAGTGTATCAATATATCAAAACATAAAGTATCAAAGTGTGATCGAGTAGTAAAGCTATGATGGGTCAGGGTGAGGCCTCACACCTTCAATCAAAGAAGTTCATTGAAATTTTCTCAACATCACGATGTGCCCTTGGTAGAACTCAAAATTCTACCTGATTTCATAGGTGAAGGACAAATGACAGTGTTTGAACACATAAGAGATGTGACTACTATCTGTAGTATACACAATATAACTCAAGAAGATGTGGCTACTAAGCTATTAGCAGCCTCTTTCAAAGGTAAGGCCTTAGAATGGTTTAGAACTCTTGTTGCCAGTTCTATTAATTCATGGGATGGATTAGGAGATTCATTGAGTAAATACTTTGAGGATAAATTAGATAACTTATATTTGGTTGAGCAACTAACAACCATAAAGAGAGATCCTCAAGAATAGATGATAGATTTCAATAATAGATTCCTCAAAACATGGAATAGAATCCCAGTCTCAGTAAGGCCATCAGCTGACTATGCTTTCCTATACTTCTTGAAAAGTTTGGATGGTCAAATCTCTATCATGATCCAATCCATGGGAGGTACCTCATTACCTTAGGATATTGACATAGCTATCAAGGCTGAAAATTTCTTAATCTAGGTAGGCACGTTACCCAGAAGGTCACCCATGCCTATTTTTCCTAACCTCCAGCCCACTGCACCTTTGTAAACACCTCTTTTTACCCCTATATCCACTTTGATAGCACCTCAAACCAGCACTAGCTATGAGGAATCCAAAGCAGTTCCTTCTGAAGAGCTACTCGAATTAAGAAGTAGTCAACAAAAAATGCAAAGTAGCCAGCAAGAAATGATGAATCTGTTGTAGACTCTAACCAAAGAATTGACCAATTTGAAGAAACAAGACCAGGGGAGTAGACCATCCTTTCAGAAATAGAACCAAAATCCCAACCAACAATATCAAAATTAGGGACAATTTTATCAGCAAAATAGGCCCCAATACCAAGGAGGTTATCAGAAACAAAGGCAAAATTTTAATCAAAAGTAGTTCCAACCTTATAAACCAACACCCCTTAATTCTGCAAATCTAGTCAGGGATGTAGTTCCAAGTCAAAATAATCTTGGTGTGGAGATGGAATGGTGTTATCCTTGCAATCAGTCCCATAATCAAGCAACATTCTTAAATAGAGTAGTGCATCAAGAACTCATGGTGCAGAATGCCTCAAATGCATAATCACAGGTCTCTTCTAGTGGGTCAATGCCCCAACAAGAAGCACATGCTGATGAGACCGCTCTCCCTAATTGGAAATAATGAGATTTCAATGGAGTTAATGGTGAATCCCCAATTGTTGCCAACACTAGGTCTAAAAGAAGAGCTCAAGACATGGAGCAAATGGGAAATAGGGCTAAAGCTTCTACATCTGTATAATCTTCACATTTGTTTACTCCTATCATATTAAATAAGGGTCCCACCATTCCAGTCAAAGAGGGCCAACCTTCCAAGGAGGTTGAGCCTATCATAGTGAAATCACACCAAAGAGTACACACAATAATGCCTTTCAACATTGTGGACAATATGAAGAAAAAAAATGTCACTATGTCTATGTGGGACTCTTTGGCTATTCTAGGGTAGCCTAAAATCTTGAGGAAGGCTATGGGTGTAGTGTCAACTCCTCAACCTGAAAAATATACAACAAAGCTAGTGTTGGTCAACACTAATCAAGAAAAGGAGGCTCCAAGAAGCAACTCCAAAGAAAATACCATTCAAGGTAGGAACTTGAAACCACCTGCCTTTTATGTATCTTTAATTATTGGAAAATCTTTAGTACATAATTGTATGGTAGATAGTGGATCTACTGGCATTGTCATTCCTAAGAAAGTGCTTGACCAATTGGGACTAAAATATGAACCTTTCCAAAAGAGGGTTACCCAACTTGATGGTTCCTCAGTCAATAAAATAGGTGTAGCTAAAGATACAAGCCTAATTCTTCATGCTAACCCCAATTTCTCCATCTTACTTGACATATACCTCATAGACCTCCCTACCTTATTTTCCATATTCTTATCAAGGGAGTTTATAGCCAATATAGGAGGCTATCTTTCTTCGGACTGGTCTCACATGCTTTTCCATACAACATATGGAACTAAGGTTACTATCAAGTCTAAATCATTGGCAGCACAACACATAGAGCCTTATGTATCCAATGTAATCAATAAAAGCTACCTTGCACTTGACAGTAATGAATTCCTAATAATCAGAGAAATAAAAACTAAAATATAAGGTATCCCAGATATCTATCTAGATGAATTGGAATCAGATAGATCTTCTGAAGCCCAAGCCAATGTTTTTTGGGATACTGGTTTGGGAAACTACTTAATACAAGAAAGTGGATTCATAGAGCCAAATCTTTCCAAGAAAGATGCTGAGTTAGAAGATCAAGGCAATCAAGTCTGGGAGTTATTATTTGATGGTGCTAGAAGAAGACATGGTTCTGGTGGTGGTGATATGCTAGTCTCACCAAATGGGGAAAGGTATTATACAACCTTTAGGTTCAGTTTCTCTTGCACTAGTAACATTTTTGAATATGAGAGCCTAGTGAATGGATTGGAATGGGCAAAAAAGGGAGGGATCAGATCCCTAAAGGTATATGGTGACAATGATTTAGTTGTCAGCCAAGTAAGAGGGATAGGTGCAACCAAAAGTGATACAATGAGAGCATACAAGCATCAATTTTGGGATGCAATTGAAGATTTCCATGCCTTCAATATTGTTGTGATCCCTAGAAAGTTAAATTAGAATGAAGATAGATTAGTTGTTGTTGGATCTCAGTATGATATCCCTAATAGCATTTCAAAAGAAAGAGACCAATAACATATCAAATTAATTGTCAGACCTTCTATCCTTGATAATAATATTAATTGGCAAGTGTTTGATAATAATGAACAAATTCTGCATTTCTTATTTGAAAAGGATGTTTTCTTAGAACATAACCCGGGTAGACTAATGCAGAACTATGGTGACCAAGTGGTGCAACTCAGATCAAATAAAATGCCCAAAGGTATTGTCACCTTAGAATTTTTTTTCAATAAAGATGATCAAATTAAAAAGAGTAAAGTTGGCCTGGTAGTCCAACAAAAACATTGTGTTGAACTAGAGTTGGAGCCAGGTAAAAGTCTACAATTTGGGAAGGTAAATATTGATTCAGAAAGGCAAGCCTATACCCAATTATTCCAAGAGTTTAGTGATATATTTGCATAGAAATATGAAGACTTCAAAGGTTTTAATCTAGCCCTTGCTTAGCATACCATTGAACTAGAGCCAAATGCCAAACCAGTCAGGAAAAAACAAAGGCCTATCAACCCCAAGCTTGAGCCACTCATGCATAAAGAAGTACTCAAATTGATAGAGAGTGGAATCATCTACCCCATTAAGCATACTAGTTGGGTTTCCAACCTTGTTCTGATCAGGAAGAAGAATGGGGATTTGAGGCTATGTGTTGACTTTAGGGATCTTAATAGGGCATCCCTAAAAGATCACCATCCGCTGCCATCTATGGAGCAAATTCTGCAATGTTTCTCTAGATCTGAGAGATTTTCATTACTGGATGGCTATTCAAGATATAATCAGATCTTGGTTCATGAAGAAGATCAATATAAGACTACATTTAAAACCAAGTGGGGAACCATGGCTTATCAAAATATGCCCTTTGGTTTGTCAAATACATGTGCTACATTTTAAAAGGAAATGGATATGGCCTTTAAAAGCCTCATGTACAAATTTGTACTGGTCTACTTAGATGATATAACTATTAATTCTAAGCATGTAGCAGACCACATCAAACATATAAGGAAAATATTTGAAAGATTTAGAGAGTTTTGGATATCCCTTAATCCCAAGAAATGTGTGTTTGTAGTTCACGAAGGGAAATTGTTGGGATATGTAGTATCCAAGAAAGGAATCATAGTAGAGCCTGAAAGGATTGTAGCTATTCTAGAACTACCCATACCATCTCACAAGAAAGGCCTTCAATCTTTCATAGGAAGGATTAACTTTGTTAGGCATTTCTTGCCTAATATTGTAGATTTACTAAAGCCTTTAACAACTATGTTAAAGAAGAGTTCAGCTTTTAGCTGGAGAAAAGAAGGGAAAGCTAGTTTCCAAGCTATCAAAGAGGCCTTGACAGAAGCTCCTCCCCTATTGAACCCAAATTTTAGTTAGGATTTTATCCTCTACGCTTATGGGGGTTCAATTTCTATATCTGCAACATTGACCCAAGAAAATTCAGAAGGATTGGAGCAACCTATTGCTTTCTTTAGCAAAGGTTTGGAAGAATATGAACAGAGATATTCTTTTGTGGAAAAACATGTATTTGTTGTGGTAAAGAGCCTTAAAAATTTTAGATATTTGTTGACTCACAGCAAGGTACACTTAAAAGTCACTCATCCAAGTGTCAAGGATTTTTTGCTTTCCAAAGACCTAAATGAGAAAAAAGTTGGTTGGATTACTAAAGTGATGGAATATGACATTGATATCCAAACCACCAAGCTAGTCAGAGGAAGAGATCTTTGTGAGAAGTTGACAGGGGATGAGATTCCAAAGAATTCAGAGAAAATGAATGCATCCTTAATTGTGCATTCAACAGAGGAACATGCCAAGGCAGCAGGTTGGTTGCCTAACATAGTTCATTACTTAAAGACAAGAGAATGCCCCATAGATCTAGATTCAGAAAAAAGAAGGTACTATAGATTAAAATCCATTCCTTTTGTGCTAATAGGTAAAATTCTTTTTAGAAAGGACCATAATGGTGTCCTTTTCAGATGCATTGATTCAAAAAAGATAGAAAATTTCCTATTTAAATTTAATAAAGGACCTTCTGGAGGTCTTTTTTCTCCTAGGACCACTTCTTTTAAGATCATGAGGGCTAGATACTATTGGCCATTTATCTTCAAAGATATTCATGATTATGTGAGGAAATGCATCAAATGTGCCATGTTTGTAGGAAAAATACCCCTTCAGACCATCATAATAGAGAAACCTTTCATGAGATGGGGCATAGATTTCATTGGCATGATTAATCCTCCATCTAGTGTAGGCCATAAGTGGATAAGCACTACAACTAATTATTTCACTAGATGGACAGAAGTTGTTGCATTAAAAGAAGAAAATGGCAGTGTTGTCCTAAAATTTTATGATGACATTATTCACAGATTTGGCACTGCAGACTCCATCATATCAGATAATGCATTAGTATTTATAGGCCTAAGAGTGACTGAATGGGTAGTCAAACATGGTGTTTATTTGAATACAAGTTCAAACTATTACCCTTAGGAAAATGGTTTGGCAAAATCAACTAATAAGAACTTGATTAGGATAGTCAAGAAGACCCTACAAGATAACCAAAGAGATTGGCACACCAAATTGAAATATACCTTATGGTTAGATAGAATTACCCCAAAAAATATCATTGGGAATTCTCCATACATGTTAGTGTATGGAAGAGAAGCTAACTTGTCTATTTCAACCGAATTGTCAGCTTTGGACTTAGCTACTTAGTATGTCTTGTTAGAAGAAGGAGATCCTTTGTAGATTAGGTATGCTCAGATTATGGAATTAGAAGAACACAGAGATAAATCCATGAAAGATATGGAATTCCATCAAATGCAATCAAAGAAAGGTTTTGATAAAAGAGCTAGGGATAGAAATTTCAAATTTGGGGATGTAGTCCTCAAATGGGATGAATTCAAGGCCAAGCCTGGTAGACATACTAAATTTGATTCCTTCTAGGGAGGTCTATTCATTATCACAAAATGCAAGGAGCGTAATGCATTTCAATATCAACTCTTGGAGGAGATGCCTTGCCCATTTCTGTGAATGGATTCCATTTGAATCCTTGTTTTGAGGTTTTTCCTTCCTTGTAAATTATTGTGAATAAGTTTCCATGTTTTCTGTCCTTTATTTCTAGCTTAGTTTTTCCTATTTCAAAGAAGTGCTCATGTAGATTTGTCCCTCTTCCTAGTTTAAATCCTATTATTGTTCCAATTTTTTGTGCTCATGATGACTCATATGCCCAATGGATGTCAAAGGCTACTGATTCTCAATGTCTAGCAGGCAGACATCCCGCAGAAATTGCCAAGAATGTTACCCAAATTTTCCTCATCTGGTTAATTTTGGCTATAGGTAGAGTAAATGTGGCTCCCACAAGGGTAGATCCCAGCCTATGAAAATATTTAAATTTTCTAGTCTTGGTTGTGTCCTCTGCAGTCTTTTCAGCTCTCTATTTTTGCCTTGTTCATGAAAATAACCTAAGTATGCAAAAAGCCCTATGAATTTGGTATAAACCCTAGTTTCTCGGCCATGCTTTTCTATTTCTTCATTACCTTTTTGGGTGACTTAAGTTCTTTAATTTCCATGTGCACATTACTTTACCTTTAGTCTCCTAGTCGTGAGAAGGAAACAGCATATTCTATATCATCTAGCGATCCCGAGATTACCTTAGTTGTGTGGTCTCCATAAGGAAAGGAATATTCTCATTTGATCTGGAGACATAGTGATAGTTGTTAGATCATGTTTAATCAAAAGGAAGTCATGTGATCTCATGAAGTGACTCAGAGTTAACAAAATATCTGGAGATCTCATGAATTAATGTA
Source organism: Thuja plicata (assembly GCA_018584345.1). Taxonomy (NCBI): domain Eukaryota; kingdom Viridiplantae; phylum Streptophyta; class Pinopsida; order Cupressales; family Cupressaceae; genus Thuja; species Thuja plicata. The sequence goes on from MU224906.1 coordinate 1,385,027, forward strand.
TTTTTCTAACCTGTGGGTATAACTTATGTTTAGGCTGGGTCAGGTTAAAGCCTTTCAGTCACTAGGTCTCGTGATGGAATCAGGGTTAAGAAAAATGATCAGATATCATGACACTGCATTTTTTCTAGGTCTCTGAATGAATTCATAGTTAAGTCAAGGTCAGTGCTGATGTTAGTGGTAGAGGTGACGAGAAAAGTGTAAACAAATGACAAGGGGACGTGTGTCTTGATGGGCCCAATTTTCATATGCTCAAACTCCAAGTCTCGTGACCACGATAGAATATTCCATATCATGTGGAAACTTTGATATTTCCTTTAGTAACCAAGTCTCATAAGGAAAGAGAATATTCCAAGGCTATTTAGAGACTTCCCGATAGCTGTTGATCTTGATCAGATCTTGCGGTGGTTGCCAAGTCTTCGAATGATTTCACATTTTATGAAAAGGTAAGGAGATTATGTGACTGTACTGTGTCCAGGTCTCGTAAAGAAACCAAGGTTAAGAAAAAGGTTTGGAGACTCAGAGACATAAGGGAAAGATGATAACCTAGGTAAAAGATGGGTTAGTTATGAGTCAAGGACAAATTCAAAGAATTAAGATCGACAGCTACAATTTAAGGAGGATAGAAATTCAAATATCAACCATTGATCGAGCTCTCACACCATCTGTGACCGTTAAAGTTTAAATATTCAAATATATGAATATCTGATTCTCAAAGTTCATGGCAGTGGTGTGATTTCTCAGGAAACAGACAGAGAGATGGGTCGAGCCAACTTCTCAGGGCTGCATTAATGATGATGGGAAATATGTTCAAATCCATATCAAATAGAACAAGATATTTCTAAGGATATTTCTAGATGTATTAATGAGCATAATTGACATGTATTAGGGTTTTAATTATTTATGCAAGATCTATTGAAACCCTAATTTTAAGAATTAGATTGTTTCCTTGAGCCTGCGTGCTAGGAGGAACATGTATATAAGTTAGTTTTCAAGCTTTCTAGCTTAATATTTTCCAGTTGATGAAAATTATATGTGGTGTTTCTCTGCCCTCTAGTTTTTAGCAGTTGTAACTTTTTCATTGATATTTAGATATTGCAAGGTATTCTGTGACATCCTTTCTGCCCTCATGTCTTCCTTGTCTGAATTTCTCTTATTGAATTAAGTATATTGAATTTTTTTTCAAAGATATCTTAGGGTTCCTGAGCCTTCTTCCTTTCTGCAATTCATGTGTACTCTTATGGATGATTTGATTTGAATGAGTTTGTGGATATTCTTCAATCCCTTGTCACTATGTCTCATTCTTGTGCGTAGTTGCAGAAGTGAATGTTTCTTTGCAGGTTTTAGTCTGTGTCTAAATTTCTTAGGAAAGTTATTGTTTGTGAAGTATTTTCTTTCCTTGAATAGGATCTTTCTATTTCAGACCTCTCTATGAAATATTTATGCAAACCTATTCAGAAATTTATGTTCTCCTAGACCTAAGTTTGTGTGTCGATCTCACTCATTGTATTGTGATTCATATTACCTTCTGTGTATCACCTAGTAGGATAGTTTTCTTATCAGTCATTTCCCTTCCATGCATTCCTTCTATCCCTTTTCCTATCCAGTTTACTTTCATATTAAGAAGCAAATTTGGGTGATCATCCAAGAGGAACCAGCCTAGAACTTGGAGGTCTCATTTCAATTAGCAAAGGTCCCACAACCTGGAAATGATTCCCATGTTATACTAGATTATCAAGACTACGAGAGCTTGAGCTAGGGTGCAAATTTAGTGTATAACAATTACCCAATCACATAGTTATCACATATTTTAACAAGTAATACCATGATGCATCTGTACTTATGATAATTTGGAATTTTATCAAAATATTATGGAGCTAATGTAAAATGATAGCTTGGGGTAATGCAGTTCCATACTTACTTGTTCTTCTTAGGTAGGGATGGTGATGTCACCAGATCCATTGGATGGGGTGTCACCATTTGCATTACTCGATCCTGCTTCATCATTGTTTGAAGCTCTTCTCCACATTTTTTCTCTTGCACTCTAGATGTATTCAATGGTATTTCCATTGGGATATGTGTTGGTCTCTATTATTCAATCTTTGTAGTATTTCTTGAGATGACCAACTTTATGACAGTGCAGGCATGCCATTTTAGGGTTAGTCTAGCCTCTAGACTTTCTAGTCCACTGTCTCATACAGTTTGCAGCAATGTGACCAAATCTTTCACATGTTGTACAATTTTTCCAAGTGTTTTAATCCCATACATACTGATTACCAAATATTTTTGGTTGATAGAAAGATTCTTTACCTTTAGGCTTCCATTCTTGCCTTTTTCTTTTTCCAGCATCCAAGAGTTGTGTGCCCATTCATTTTTCAAGTAGGAAAGTATTTGTCAATGTAGGTTTCCTTCTTTGGTTGTTTTATCTCAAACTTACATTCATATGCTTTATGTCCTTTATTGTTACATTTATAACAAAATCCTATGAATGAAGATGTGGATTTAGGAATACCTTTCATTTTTCCTCTGCATACATTTGATGTGTGGCCTTGCTTTCCACAATGATTGCATGTTAGCTTTCTTGTTCTTGGATTTTCATAGATATTAATTGGATTAGTTTGATTTGATGATTCTCCATTCTCGTTAAAACCTAGACTAGTGTTGTTGTTGACTCTTCGTTGTCCTTCAAGAAAATCATCCATACTTTTATTGTTTTCTTCATATTTCTTGATAATTTCATTATGTTGTTGTTGAATTCTTATTTCATGTTTCAACTTTTCATTCTCATCTCTTAGCTCACTGATAGCTTCTATTCTTTCAATGAGTTCAACATTTATTTATTTTTCCTCTTGACTCATAAGAATAATCTGATTTGTAATCTCATGGTGATGCTCTGTAAGTCTTTGTATTTCAAATTATTTTTCTTGTAGCTTTTCTATAATCTTTCTTCTATCAACAATAGATAGTGTTATTTCTTTCTCATCTTGTCTAGCATTGTTCATGACATCAATCATCCTTACCATCTGTGTCTCTTGACCGATTTGCTAATATTTTACTTCTCCAACCAGATGTTGATTGATTTCAGTTAGGCTTGTGATGCTTTCTTTTGATGTGTCTGATGCTTTTGTTGTAGTTGATCCTAAAGACTGAAAGAAATCTGGTGTCTCTTCCTCATGATAATATGTCTCATTATAGTGAGATGCCATAATATTTCTTTCATCTAATAGCTATCTCATGTTGATTCTAGCTTCTTTATACTACTCATAGAACATCTGAATTTCTAGCTTCTTATTATCAATATTCTTGTCTAGTCTGTACTTCTCCATTGTATGATTTTTTCTCTTAAGCCTTTAATCTTTTCCAAAGAAGAGACTTAGCTCTAATACCAATTGTTGGGATTAATGGGAAGTGTGTACTGAGAGGGGAGGAGTGAATCAATACCTCTGAAACTTTTGTATCCTTTAATCAATTAACCTTTTTGTAATCAATTGTATATCCATCCATCTGATCTATACTAACTTGATGAGAGTTATATCAATTCATAAACTTAACATACATGTGAAAATTCATAGAAACATTCATAAAAGTAATTAACACATAACACAAGATATGATATCGTAGAAAACTCCTATTAGGAAGTAAAAACTGTAGTGGGGATGGCACCCGTAAAATCTTCACTATCTGCATATGGAGACCTATTGAATTCTACTCTATTAAGAGCTTTAGCAACACTATTGAATGTGCACTCGGTTAAGAGATTTATAGTTGGACTGTTAAATCTACCTTGCTTGAAAGGATTTTTATACTTTTCTCCACTTGTTAGAATGATATAAAATTACAATTTGACCTGGTATATGCAAGCTAATATAGATCCATTTAATTTTACATGAATAATATTATCACCTAATGTGATTGAATAATACCTCTGATTCTCGGTAGCCTTTGTTCTTGGTTCGTATAACCAAATTCACCTTTTGTTGTTATGGTTCTTGAAACTTTAATTTTAATCCATAGATGTCACTCATAGGCTTCATTCATCCTCTCTTGTGTATTCACATCATTGTATAATTAATGATTACATCATCTATTTATAAGATGGATTGACTTCATTAAGTTTCACGAAAAATAATGTTAACTCTAAGATCAGGTTTACAAATTTTACCTAGATCTCCTAGTCTATGTGTTTTGAATTAGTTAGACTGATTAAATCACTTACATTCATGTTTCTTGTCCCTAAATAAATAGTTTTAAAAACAAATCAAGGTTCTATAAATAGAACATGACTATTTTATCTGACGTGGAAGTCAGATCCAATTTTTGCGTGTTGTAATTAACTCTTAGTTTCTGATGGTCGGTTATGCTCTAAAGTCAATTGACTATCTTTCGGGTTCCTTGTTTGAATTTTTCTCTTGGTTTTCTCTTTAACTATCTCTCAGTTTGCATTGTATCATGCATGTTGGGTTCCTCTATCGGTTGCCTCTTTATCCTTTCCACTTTGCAATTTCAGTGTACACACCAAGTTGTGTCATCAGTTCTCTTTGTACTTAGCCAGTTCCGATGATCTCTTTATATATGATTTTTGGTTTTCTCTTTGTTCTATCTTTCAGTATATGCTTACCGAAATTGTTGTTTTTATACTAATGGAAAATTAATGTCATCATAAAAAGAATCCTCAAAGAAGAAAAGATCTTATCAGTAAGACCCCCACCATAGAGGAGTGTGTAGGATAAAATGTCATCTTCCAAAAAAAAGCAAAGAGGGGCCAAAGATTCGATCATCAAGCCCCCTGTGATGAAGAGGAAGAGGAATCTTGGAATGAAGGAAGCCAGCTCTACCCAAAGAAAGAGAAAGATTTTATAAAGAACATAATTTTCAAAATAAAGAAGAGGTGACGACCTAGGAAAGTAACCTCTCGTATAAGAGGGTATCCATAGCCAAAACATAAATCTTTATAAGGAAATAATGTTGTAGGATAAAAAAATGCCACTAAGCTAAGGAGAGTAGATCCTTAGATAGAGAAAGAAGGAAAAACCTTGCCCCCCCAAGAATGAAAGAAAGAGATATATCTCAATTGTATTAAGAGATGTTGTAGCAAAGAGATATCTTTACAAAAAAAATGTCCTAGAAAAGATATCATGAGTGATTATGAGCGAAGGAAGTATGTATCATAATACAAAATCATAGGGATAGAATATAGAAAGAATAATTGATTAATCTCAAAACAAAAATACATGCTAAGAGAATAATGGATCGTAAAAGATTGGAAGGAAATACCTCTTGCCCCCCAGTTAAGAGACAAGAGGATAAAAATAATTTAATTTATAGAAGAATGAGGGGAATGCCCTATATCAAAATTATGAAGAAATTGTAATACTAGATGGGAATGAGATATAATTCCTAAATCAGCTCTTTCTCTAACATATATCTTGAAATGCACAGAATCAGCAAGAAAATGTGTATTATTGTAGTGAAAAGGATATTTCTATTTAGAGAGAGCATTTTTCGGCATAGGTTTAAAGATTTCTTTCTTAGAATTCATTAACTAAACATACACTTTATTAGCCACATCTTGAGGAGTATCAGGATGATCTAAGGAAGGTGTTGGAAGAAGAACATGAAGAGGAGGCTGATGGTTAAAATCAACCACCTTGATTTGAGAAGGTGGGAAGCCTATACCATACATGTCTTGTTTAGGGGATAAATGAATCAGGTTTTTAATGCCATGTTCATTAACATTGAGCCCTAAACCCTTATAGCCTTATTTATCCACCATAGTGTATCTTGTAGTGTACATATCTTGCAAAGCTTCTGCAGGAGATGATTGATTATAGTGGTCATGAGAAAATGTTGTGTAAGGTGGAATGATAGGTTTAGAAGAAGTTTCTTTTTTCTTCCCTTTAATATCATCATGGATCTGATAAGAAGGGGAAGGTAAATGAAATAATTCTTGCACATCTTCATCATGAACCCTAGTTTGAGCCCCATCATGAGTGTGGGGAGAACTAGGGATAGGTGATGGAGAAATAGGAGTGGGAATATTAGGAATAGGATTAGGATGGATAGGATTAGGATTACGAGGATTAGGAACTTGATTAGGAATTATATGGTTAGGATTAGGAAGATTAGGAAATGGGGTATCATCTACCAAATTATTCACATAATCCAAAAGAGTAATAAGTTCACTACACAAATCTTTAATGAAAGTTTTGAAAGTAGGAAGACTAGTATTAGTTAATCTCAAAATAGCATAATCAAGTGAAACATGAAGAGTGAAAAACATAATGAAATGGATGATACTTTCATAAACATCATAAGTACTATAAAGAGATGCTAAAAGAAGAATAATGAGGAAAATAACCATACCCCAAAGCATCTTAAAGATCTTCATAGTGAATGAAATGCAAGAAATATTTTTGTATTTTTATGAGTATGTAGATTTTTTTGTATTTTAAAATGTAAGAGCATAAAAGAACACTAATTTAATATGTATGCAAAATCTAGTCTTTAAGGAAAAGAGGAAAAGCATCTAAGACCAAAAAGAAAGAGTTGTCTATTGGGGGTTCACCAAAATGTAAAGAAGAAAATATTTGTATGTATATATAGAGATATATATTGTGTGGTGTAAAATGTAAGAAGGAAGATGTTGTTAATGTTGATAGTATTGAGGAGAAGATAAGATCCCCTTTCTAGCCCCAAATTTCACCAAGGAAATATCCACTTTGATCAACCATAAGAAAATGGTTAATGCACAAATGCATCAATCAATCAGAAATAAGAAGAAAGAAGGTCTTATAATCCTGAATAATGGATGAAGAATATAATAGACTTGAATTGATTAATAAACCTTAATTGAAATGAATTAGGAGATAAGTACTAACCTCAAAATTCTACAGATATGAAGAATGTTGTTTTTGGGTGTTTGCACTAAATTTTTGGAAATTCTGCAATCAGATCTATGATAGAAATATAGAGACAAAGAAAACCCAGAAATCTTTTCTGAATCTGGCTTAGTTCCAATTTTGACCCAAAAATGAATGTCACCTTTGACCCAAAATTTATGATTCTGACCCAGAGAAAAATGTTGATTCTAACCCAAAAATGAATGTCACCTTTGACCCAAAATTTATGATTCTAACCCAGAATAGAATGTTGATTCTGACTCAAAATGTCCAACAGAGAAACTATTTTTGGATCTTGACAGTTCACTAAAAAGGGTATCCAAATCTACACTCTAATTCATTGTTCTAAACCTATCCCTACAAGAAATATGGTTTGTTTGTTGGGGGGAGGGGTTTGCCTTAGACAAACCCCAATTTAGGAATTAACATTGAAATCAATAATTGAAATAGATAATGCTAGCAAGTAGTAGAAGATATCTATTAATGAAGCTATGATACTCAATAGATATGCAATTCTACTTTGATTGTAAACAAGTATGTAACTATGAAAGCTTGGACTCAATATTAGAAAACATATACCTCCATGATTGTATGCTTGGAATCCACCTTGAAGGGAGAATGAATGAACATTGAGGATATACAAAGGATCTTGAATGAATATCACACCATCATGATGGTTAATCTAGGGTTTGAATGGTGAATCTTGAATGCTTGAACCAAATCCCTTCAAAAGGCTTGAATGCTTGAATCCTTGATCTTCAATGGAGAACTTGAATGTTTAAGAGGAAGACTTGAAAACCTTGATTGAACTTTGAAAGCTTGAGAACATGTAGAGTTCTTTATGGTTGATGGTTTTTCGCTTGTGATTATGCCTCTTGGATAGATAGCTTTCGTACTTAGACTTCACTTAGAGCTTGAGATTATACTTAGAGAAAATGAGAGGAGAAAGCTTCCTTATATATCAATCTAGGGCACAATCTTCTAGAGAGGCCTACATAGGAGAGTTAAATTCCAATTAGACCTATATCCCTAGAAGTGGACCTATATTAAATATAATTTAATATTTATCGCTTTAAAACCCAAAATAGCCAACTCAAAAGCTGGAAATGAACTTTTAATGACCCCTGGAAGCTGACAAAATTCCAAATTGAAAAGGGGGACTTGGGTCAAAATTGAGTTTGACCTTGACCTAGGTCAAGGTCAAGGTCAACCTTGACCTAGGTCAAGGTCAAGGTCAACCTTGACCCAGGGAGTGAGAACCCCTAGAAAATGTGCCAGGTGGGATAGATAGCGTCTGAAGAGGCCCAATCATCATCCTAAATAGGCACAGAAGTAGGAGAGGATGCAGAAATGAGAGGACATGGTGATGATGGTCAAAAACAACCTGCATGGAGGGATAAATGTTCTTAACATGGAATTTCTTCCATTTTAAGATGATACAAGCCCCTTCTGATCTTTCTCTGATTTTGTGCTCTCACTATCTTCATCAGAAGCTCTCTTAGCTCTTTGGGCCTTTTCTTTCTTCATTTTTCTATCATCTTTCTTGTGCTTTGTGTCTCCTTAACTATTGTATCCTTAGGCTTAGCACTCTCTACTATTTTCTTCTTTGTTATGATAGGAGGAGAAGGTTTCTCTTTCTTAACTTGTGTTGCACTTCTAGTCTGTCGACCAGTTGGGGCACTACCAGTTATACTAACAAATTAAACTTCATCTAGATCTATAGCTGCACTAGATGTACTTTCTTTTTCTACAGCATGATTTTCCCTTTCTTTATCCATTTTCTCCTTTGTGAAACCCTTCAAATTCATAAATTGCTCAACATCCTTCTTCACTCTTCTTTCAATGTCTGGTTCCATCAAGTCTTTACACACTTTAAGTGACTTCTCTTCATATGTCCCAAACCTTGGAGTCTTGGGATCTATCAGTTGAGCCAGTAAATTCACTGTATAGATAGTCATAATATCTCCTTCCACTTCATAACCCATAGGAATTTCCCATGAGTTCCTTGTCTCAACTGCTTCCATTTGACAAGTGTATGTGTCTACCATGAAGCATATGCTATCATTGTATTATACCAAAATAGTATATGGTACCCTTTCCTTCTCATTAATTTTCTTCTAAAAATATTTAAGGTATCCCCACACCTTACTTGTGAATTCATTACCTAAGAGTTTGATACAATTGTTGATTTGAACAAAAATAGGGGTATCCTTTAACCTAGTGATGTTACTGATATCAAGGAAAATGTTATGAAAGTAGAAAAACAAGCACATGATTACTTGTCCATACTTAAAATTCTACCTCTTATCCTTTTTAATATTTTCTAGATTCACCATTAATTTTTCTCTCAAAGTTTCTACCAAATAAAAATATTTATTCTCCTTAATCACCATATGTTTTGTATGAATAGAACCACCAAGTATGTTGTTCATTCTACTAGAATGATATACTTTATAACCAATAACCATAGAATCATACTTTACCTCTTAATCTATAATGTTATTCATAGTCATCGCACGACCATCCCACTCAAATTGTGCCAATATGATCACTTCATCCTTAGGAATGGTGCGAAGAATCGGAACACCACCGGTTTCACAAAGATTGGTTATAGAATGGATTTATTCCTTAGTAATCCTATGTAGTCAGTCTATCCACATAAAATAATCACAAATTCTTCTTAGGAAAAGTCTTATATGATCATCTTCAAAAAATTTAGAATAATTAACTGCATAATGAAACCTTTATTGGTAATTTTTTTGTCCTCTTCCTCCAACACTGAGTTCTCATCACATAACTTTTTATATTGTTCAATAATTTCTCCTAATCCCAAATCTTCCAATTTTCAATGAATAAAGGATCTTACATCTTCTACATGTAGAACACCATAGGGAACATTGGTTAGGACACCCACTGGGTCATTTTCCATTTATTTTTAAGGATGTTTCTTGAACTATGGTCATGGTATCTCAATTATATCAATCAACTTAGGAGTATACATCTAAAATTTTCAACCAAATAGGTAGATAACAGATAAATACCTCAAAATTTTCAAAACTAGGGTTCTTCTTGAAGAACTCAACAATAACTGATCAATTTTTCCTCTTAGATCAACATGAGAAATCTCTTCTTGTCACTTAGCTCAAAGAAAAAAGTTTAAACAATTCTCCTTTAACTCCACAACAGATTTCACAATGGGCAAAGTGAAAATGAAAACCAAAAATAATCTTTTTATCTGCCTTCACAAATACACACACACATTAAATGCACTTGCCAATAGATCTTTCTTTATCACCGATTGACCCAAAATTCAATGTTGATGGTCAAAACATCATATAATTCATCACAACTTCATAATGTGCTCAAAAATACATTATTGCATCTTAATATGTTGATAGATCTTACCACACACCTATAGGGGGTTTGAAAATAGATTCAATAATACTTTCTCCCCCTAAGCCATATGAAGGCTTAGTTTGATGAATAATTTTGCACATCTGATGGAGATGTGGATTCCTCTGATGTCTTACTGTATTCCTTCTTCTTCAGATTCTTGTTCATCTCTTTCCTAACTTCTTCTACATTCACAATTTGCTTCTCTTTCCAATCACTTGACTAGTTTACCGATTGGTTCCTTAACCTGCAATTCCTTGCTAGATTTCCAATCTTGTGACAATGAAAGCATTCCATACTAGTTGTTCTCCATGGTCCACCATTACCTCTTGAAGTCCTTATTCTACAATTCAAAACAATGTGTCCATAGTTACCACAAATTGAGAATGTGACATCAAATTACCTCTCCCTTTAATAAGGGCTTTCCCAATTCACAGGTGACCTTTGATTGATAACTCTTAACCTATACTCATCAACTTTGTGACCATATTTGTTGCATTTATAATAGTAACCATCAAAGCTACTAGATCTAATAATGGATCTAGATCTAAAATCATAGGCAATATGTCCATACTTATTGCAATTGTAGCAATATCCATAAAAATTACTTGCTTTGTTTACAAATCTTCTCCTACATACATTTGCAGTATGACCTACCTTCTAACAATTGAAACACATAGTTTTGTAGGCTTTCTTACGAGAATTTCTTTGTGTTACCTTCTGTGGATATTTTCCTTCATGCTTGATCTCATTTGTTCCAGAATCTTCACCAACTTCAAAAGTAGTATTACTGGTGTATCCAAGGCCTGTGGTCTCTTTTCTCCTTCTCTTATTCCTTATATTGTCATCAAGTTTTGCAGTACTCTCATTGAACTTCTTTAGTAGATCGTTAGCCTTCTTCAATTCTTCTTTTAGTTTCTGATTCTCATTTCTCAGATTCTCATTCTTCCCTAGGGCTTCTTAATTCCCTACAATAGTATCTTGTAGACTTTCATTTGTCTCATTTAAATATACATGCAATGTACCAACCTCTTGTTCATATTTGAAAATCTCATCTACTTAGCATTTAGGGCTTTATATTTTTCTTTTAGGGATTCTTCCTGTTAGGGATTTTTCTTGTATGAACCACAATGCTTGAAATGTCTATTTGAACCCTGTGCCTTCTAATACTGATTCAGAGACAAGAAAAGCCTAATTGCTAAGGAATGGATAAGGTCCTTCTTCTTTTTTGAGCTCCACAAATACTCGGGCAGGTTTTACCTCTTAATATTACTGTTTACACAGTATTTGTTAATGTGGACACTGATTTGCTATGTATCTTTATTGAACCAACTTATGAATTATCTTGCAAATAATCAAGCATAACTAGATGCAAGATATAACCATGCAAACCATAGTTATAAGCATAACAATAATCAGTGATACAAGGATTCTCATCCTTCTTCCTTTTCTTTATAGGAGGGACAACCTAATGGATTCACTCTTCAAGGAATCAATAATATGGACAGTGTCCT